>VSMD01003705.1:0-52736 GCA_008750895.1 Mirza zaza
AATCACTGAAGGAATTTGCAAAGACCAGACCATCCCTACAGGAAGTTCTTAGACCTGCATTTCTAACCGAGCAGGGCAGTAGACACTCCTCAAAGTGAAATCGTAAAAGAATTAAAGTTTAGAGCTCGAACTAAAAGATGGCCCAAGGAGTAAGACAAAGAAACAAGACTCCACCTAACAATTTGAAGGGTGAATGTCTAGAAGTACTATTTGTCTAGAAGAGAATTTCCAAGGTTTTCCTCTAGAATTCTTATAGTTTCATGCCTTAGGTTTAAGTCTGTTATCCACCGTGAGTTGATTTTTGTGAGAGGTGAAAAGTGTGGGTCCTGTTTCAGTTTTCTACATGTGGCTATCCAGTTTTCCTAGCAAAATTTATTGAATAAGGATTCTTTTCCTCTGTGTATGTTTTTGTCTACTTTGTTAAAGTTTAGATGGCTTAATGAGGCTGGTTTTATATCTGGGTTCCCAGTTCTGTTCTATAGGTCCATGTCCCTGTCCGTGTGTTAGTCATGGTGTTTTAATTACTATAGCCTTATAGTATAGTTTGAGTTCTGGTAAATTGATGCCTCCCATGTTGTTCTTTTTGCCTATCATTGCTTTTTCTATACAGGATCTTCTCTGCTTCCATACGAAGTGAAAAATTATTTTTTCTATATCTGTTAAAAAATGATGCTCGTATTTTAATAGGGGCTGCATTGAATCTGTAGACAACATATGCACATCTATACACATAATTCACCACATAATTAGAGTTGAAAAGACCATATGGAGGGGGAGGATCAAGATGGCGGACGAGAAAAACCGCCAGACAGAGTGTCTCTGCAGAGAAGACAGATTCTAGCAGAAATTAGAAAAAAGAAGCAAGAAGACAAGCATACAGCCGAAGAGGGCTGGAAAGAAGGATACCTGAGACCATGGGAGACTCCACAGGAGGAGGTTGTGGAAGAGAACTGGAAGCTGAGACCGCCGGAGCAGCCTGGAGACCAGCGAGAAGGGTAGGTGGATCAGTTACCTTTCCCCTCCCCTGCATCTGGGACTGCCAGTGGGCTGCCCAGTGGGTGGAGAGACCTGCAGACACCAGCCTAGAGACAGTAGCCGCCAGTGAGCGGTAAGCCTGTAGCAGACGCAGCATCAGGCTCCCAACTTCCTCGGGGCACCTCCGGGTGCACAGACCCGAGCCACACGGCAGGTGCCATATTGCCTCCTTCTCCCCTCCACAGACCCTACCTGCAGCTGCCCAAAGGGACAATATAGCCACCAGCCAGAGGCACTTCCAGGGAATGCGACCTTCCCTTTTGGGACCCTACAGCTGACTAAGGGGAACTCAGACTGTAAGCTCCCTACCCGCCAGCCCTCCCAGGTGCTGCTGGCATGGTGAACCCAGGAGAACGTTACAGACCCTGAGGCTGAGAAACATAGACCCAGTATGGGCTCCCTGTGGGCGAATTGAATCTGGCACTCCTCTCCCTGGTGGGGATATAGTTTGAACTCTGGGACCCAGAGGTCAGACCTGCAGACCACATCCCATGCACCGAGGTCTCGCATTGCCCGGGGCACAAAAGGAATTTACATGAACAGCCTACTGAGGTGTGTGTGCCTTCAGGGGCAGATCAGCGACCTAGAGGGCAACCCTTCTCCCAAAAGGAGGCCGTGCACCAGCCCAGGTGGCATTCCTGCACAGGGAACCTCCCCGCCTGCAACACAGTTCGGGGAGGCCTGGTTATGTGTGGTCTGGCCTGCTAGCAGAGGGCCAGGAGTAGCTGTGGAGTTGGGGAGGGTGGAAAGAAGTGAAGCCCACTCCAGACTGCTAGTCTCAGACAGCCCCACCCCCACACACAGATATTCTGATTGAGTAGGGCCATTCCAGCCCCTCCCTCACAGCATTTCCTGGAAGAAGAGTAAAGAACTTTGACGCCTGCTAACGGCATTGGTAGTGCCTGAGTGCAGGCTTACCCAACCCAGCTCTGCCCAGACTCTCTCCTAGACAAGCCCTACCTGAGGGAGAGAAAAGAACACACCTGGAAGTCCCACGGCCCCACCGACCACCTGAGGCTTTAGAGTGCCTATCTACTGGAACAAGAGCTGATAACAGGACACAAAAACAACAGTGTAGCCTGTTCCTCCAAGCAAGCGCCATCTACTGACAGGGAGCACATCCTGCAGAGCCTTTTCATGGCACCTACTGACTAATAATACAGGGAGTGGTCGAATCTCACACACAGACACCACATATCGGCTCAGAAACTAAACAAGGCATGTGAATACCCAAACAAAAACCTAAAGAAAAGAAACAACAACAGATCGACATGGGAAGAAATAAGCGAAGGAACTCTGGAAATATGGAGAACCAAACAGAAAACACACCCCCAAAGAGGAGCACCAGCCCCTTAGAAACAGACAACAACCAAAACCTGGCAATCAAAATGACAGAAGAGGAATTTCATATGTGGATCATAAGAACACTCACCGACCTGCAAAAATAACTCAATAACCAACACAAAGAAACCACAAAAAGCCTCCAGGATATGGAACAAAAGTTCACTAAAGAAATAGACGCAATGAAGAAAAGTTTAACCAAACTCCTGGAAATGAAGTATCAATTCAGGGAACTACAAAATACAGTGGAGAGTCTAAAGAACAGGGTAGATCAAACAGAAGAAAGAATCTCAGAGATTGAAGATAACACCCTCCAACTAAATAAAACAGTCCCAGAGATAGAGCAGAGAAACAAGAGAAAAGAGCAAAGCCAACAAGAGATGTGGGACTATGTGAAGAAACCTAATATGAGGGTCATAGGGTTACCAGAAGGGGAAGAAGACAACACTCAAGGGTTGGACAAGATATTTGAAGATATAATAGAGGAAAATTTCCCAGGCCTTTCTCAAAACCTCGATATACAAGTTCAAGAAGCTCAGAGGACCCCTAGGAGATTCAATGCAAACAGGAAGACGTCACAACATGCAGTCATCAGACTGACCAAAATATCAACAAAAGAGGCCCTTCTAAGAGTTGTAAGATGAAACAAGCAAGTAAAATACAAGGGAAAGGCAATTCGAATAACACCAGACTTCTCTAATGAGACTTTACAAACAAGGAGAGACTGGGGACCCATTCTGACCCTTCTGAAACAAAACAATGCTCAGCCTAGAATCTTATTCCCTGCAAAACTGAGCTTCATATATGAAGGAGAAATAAAGACATTATCAGACAAGCAAAGGCTCAGAGAATTCACCAAGACAAGACCAGCCCTACAAGAAGTACACAAAACAGTGTTACACACGGAACACCATAATAAAAACTCACGAATATAAAAACAACCAAAACCCAAAGATTAAAGGCCAGATAATACAATGGCTCAAGAGAGAAACCAAAGGAACATAATCCAACCCAACAGAATGAACAGTAATCTACCTTACCTATCAGTTCTCTCAATAAATGTGAATGGCTTAAACTCTCCACTCAAGAGACATAGGCTGGCTGAATGGATAAGAAAATACAGGCAAAGTATATGCTGTCTTCAGGAAACACATCTAACCTGCAAGGATGCATATAGACTAAAAGTAAAAGGGTGAAGATCAGTATTCCAGGCAAGTGAAAACCAAAAGAAGGCTGGCATGGCAGTTCTAATTTCAGATGATTTAGTTTTTAAACCAACAAAAGTATTGAAAGACAAAGAGGGTCATTTTATTATGGTGAAGGGCACACTTCAACAAGAAGAGATAACAATTTTAAATATATGCAAACTGGCCATTGGGTCCTGGATCCCGCCAGGCTAGCACCCCTGCTTTTTTCTCTACCCTGGCGTGATCCAGCAACACTGTCAGGGTCCTGGAGTAGCTCCCATCTCTGCCACTTTCCTAGAGCTGGTGGCAAAATAGGGCCATTCCTTGGCAGCACAGGTATGGTTTAGCAGGGAGCCAGCAGCTGGAGATACCTTTTGTGTGATGAGCAGCACAGTTAGTCGGGCGACTAGACCTGTGAGTGGGTGAGTCCGCACCTCAGCCACGCGGTGCCACGCGTCGGTGAGAGTCGTGGACTGCAGGCCGGCTGGTGGTCCCTCGTCCAGCGCAGCCGGAAAAGGGACAGACCCACCGACGGGCCGCCTGGCTAGCGGGTGTGCTGGAGGGCTGGTGGCGACTTCAGAGGGAGTGCCACTGCGACAGACGGCCGCTACCCACAGCCTAGCCAGCCCCAGCGAGAGCCGCTGAGTGGTTTGGTTTGTCCCTGGCTCCTGACAGCAACTCACAGTGGAGGAACTGGGGGACTGCCACCACACTTAGCAGGTTACAGGCGAGCCTGGGAGCGCTGGCGGAGGTGCACGCAGCGCCAGCTAGGGGCCCAGGAATCTTCATTCAACTGAGCTGCTCCTAGCTGCTGCCCTTCACCAGCGACTGGTCATCGGAGTGGCGGGTTCTGCAGGTCACAATTGGTGGAAGATGGAGCCGAGCCAAGGAGCCCAATGAAGGGGGAACGGTCCCAACTCTGAAGTTCAAGTCAGAACTCTAGCCAGCCAGGAGGAGGCTGGCTGAAGGCCAACACACTCCCTCCCGCAGTGCCTAGAGGCAGATTCCAGCGACCTTGCCACTCTTGGCGGTGTAGGCGGGGCACCCAAGCTGGGGTGCTGGCTGAAGAGAAGGCGGGTAGATCCAGCTATGCTAATGGCTGCCCACCCCACTGCCTGGGCCATGCAGCCTGGCTTGGTTGGCCAAGCTCTGACTTGTAACCAAAACATTTCATCAGCCTAATTACTGAGCTCCTGAGAACAAATGGCAGGGAGCCTGGGAAAGGGGTCCCTCCTCCTTGAGGCCACCTGCACCCGCCACTGGAGTGCCCTAAGTTGCACTTCTATGCCCCGCCTCACCCCCAGGAGGCTAGCTCTGGACAGCCTTTTTCCTGGATCCATTCAATCCACTCCTCTTGCAGTTTCCCAGCTATTGCGACACCCCTAGGAGGGCAGATTCCCTACATGTTAATCACAGTGAGCATTTTAACACCCCCCTTTTTATATTAGCACTATAATCATTATGCTTCAAATAAGCAAGCCTGGGGTGATTGCAAAAAGGTCTAGCTGGGCTTTTCCTCCCCTCATGCCAGGTGTGTACTAAGACTAAAGACTAGTACTGTCTCTTAGAGGTCATACTTCCTGACTCGGGAAACCTGCAGTTGAGCCCTGTTCCCTAAGTGGAAGGGATAGACTTCAGAAATTTCCAGGAGGACTTAATGGATACACTCCTATTTTTAAACAGAGTAATTAGGCTAATCAGCCTGGCAATTATGCTAATAAATCTGTATAATATGCGAGGGGGAAAAAGCTACACAAATCATTTCAGCACGCTTTAAAAATTTCAGTATGCAATGGAGGCAGTTGTATGAGGCAGCACTCCCCTGGTAAGACTTCCTCAAAATTCCTCTTGAAAACAGAAAAGCAACTATCAGTGACAAATAAATACACCAGAACAAGTTTATACTGTAAAGTTGACATGGAGATGCCAGGTAAGTCCTGGCTTCCAGGATAGCCTGTCAGCCTCATACAGAAGCCAGACCTGAGACATCTTTTACATCTCACTGCCTTCTCCTTTCTCACCTCTCACTGCCTCTTGCTGCTCCCAGTCTTCCTGCCAATGTATGTAATCTAATAGTTGATGGGAGACTGAGAGGATCTACCCACCTCAAAACTGGAAAGGAAAGCTTGAGCAGGTCACTTTACCACTTGGGAGCCTCAGTTTTTCTCATCTGTCAAATGGCCATAGTAAAAAGACCTTCAGAAAGCATTTCATAAAGAATTCAATGGGTTGGATTTTCAGAGAAGATGGCAGATGAGAAACACTGCCAGACAGAGTGTCTCTGCAGAAAACACAGATTATAGCAGAAATTAGAAGAAAGAAGCAAGAAGACGAGCCTACATCGGATGAGGGTCAGAAGGAGGAGTACCTGAGACCACGGGAGACTCCACGGGAGGAGGTCCGGAGGAGAACTGGAAACTAGGACACCCGGAGCAGCCCGTAGACCAGCGGGAAGGGTAGGTGGATCTGCCGTTTCCCCTCCCCTGCATCCCTGACTGCTGGTGGGCTCCCCAGCAAGCGGAGAGACCTGCAGACACCAGCCCAGCAACGACTGCTGCCAGTGAACGGTAAGCCACTAGCGGACGCGGCACCAGGCTCCCAGCTCCCTCGGGGCACCTCCGTGTGCACAGACATGAGCCGCAGAGCAGACGCCATATTGCCTCCTGCTCCCCTCCCCCGAACCTACCCACGGCTGCCCAGAGAGACAGAGAGACAATATAGCCACCAGCCAGAGGCACTTCCAGGGAACGAGACCTTCCCTTTGGGGGCCCTACAGCTGACTAAGGGGATCTCAGACTGTGAGCTCTCTGTCTACCAGCCCTCCCAGGTGCTGCTGGCACGATGATCCCAGGAGAACTGGGCAGAACCTGAGGTTGAGAGACATAGACCCAGCTTGGGCTCCCTGTGGGTGAATTGGGATAGGAACTCCTCTCCCTGGTGGGGATATAGTTTGAACTCTGGGACCAAGAGGTCAGACCTGAAGACCACATCCCGTGCACCGAGGCCTCGCATTGCCCGGGACACAGAAAGCATGTACGTGAACAGCCTGCTGACGTGTGTGTGCCTTTAGGGGCAGATCAGCGTCCTAGAGGGCAACCCTCCCCCCAAAGGGAGGACGTGTGCCCAGCCCAGGTGGCGTTCCTGTGCAGGGAACCTCCCGGCCAGCATCACAGCCAGGAGAGGTATGGTGGCATGTGGTCTGGCCTGCTGACAGAGGCCCAGGAGTAGCCGCAGACTTGGGGACGGTGGAAAGAGGCCACGCCTGCTCCAGACTGCAGGTCTAGGACAGCCCCACCCCCACACGCAGACTCTCTGACTGAGCAAGGCCATTCCAGCCCCTCCCTATCAGCTTTGCCTGGAAGCAGAGAACAGAACTTTGACCACTGCTGACAACATTGGTGGTGCCTGAGGGCGGGCTTACCCAAATCAGCTGCAGCCACACTCTCTCCTAGACCAGCCCTCACTGAGGGTGAGGAAAGGACACACCTGGAAGTCCCAGGGCCCCACCCACCACGTGAGGCACTAGAGTTCTCTCTACAGGAACAAGAGCTGATAACAGGACACACAAAAAAAGCATAGCCAGTTCCTCCAAGCAAGCGCCACCTACTGACAGGGAGAGCATCCTGCACACCCTTTTCATGACACCTACTGACTCATTATACAGGGAGTGGTCGAATCTCACCCACAGACACCACCTACCGGCTCAGAAACTAAACAAGGCGTGTGAATACCCAAACAAAAATCTAAAGAAAAGAAACAACAACTTATCGACATGGGAAGAAATCAGCGAAGAAACTCAGAAAATATGAAGAAGCAATCGGAAAACACACCCCCAAAAAGGAGCCCCAGTCCCCTAGAAACAGACACCAACCAAAATCAGGCAACCAAAATGACAGAAGAGGAAATTCGTATGTGGATTGTAAGAACACTCACTGACATGCAAGAACAACTCAATAACCAACACAAAGAAACCACAAAAAGCCTCCAGGATCTAGAAAAAAAGTTCACTAAAGAAATAGGCACAATGAAGAAAAGTTTAACCGAACTCCTGGAAATGAAGAATCAATTCAGGGAACTAAAAAATACAGTGGGAAGTCTCAAGAACAGGGTAGATCAAACAGAAGAAAGAATCTCAGAAATTGAAGATAACACCCTCCAATTAAATAAATCAATCACAGAAATAGAGCAGAGAAATAAGAGAAAAGAGCAAAGCCTACAAGAGCTGTGGGATTATGTGAAGAAACCTAATGTGAGGGTCATAGGGTTACCAGAAGGGGAAGAAGACAACACTCACGGGTTGGACAAGCTTTTTGAAGATATAATAGAGGAAAATTTCCCAGGCCTTCCTAAAAATCTCAATATACAAGTTCAAGAAGCCCAGAGGACCCCTGGGAGATTCAATGCAAATAGGAAGATGTCACAACATGCAGTCATCAGACTGACCAAAATATCAACTAAAGAGGCCCTTCTAAGAGCTGTAAGATGAAAGTAGCAAGTAACTTACAAGGGAAAGCCAATTCGAATAACATCAAACTTCTCTACTGAGACTTTACAAGCAAGGAGAGACTGGGACCCCATTCTCAGTCTTCTGAAACAAAACAATGCCCAGCCTAGAATCTTATTTCCTGCAAAACTAAGCTTTGTATATGAAGGAGAAATAGAGACATTCTCAGACAAGCAAAGGCTCAGAGAATTCACCAAGACAAGACCAGCCCTACAAGAAGTACTCAAAATAGCATTATGCACGGAACACCATAACAATAACACACGAATATAAAAACAACCAAAACCCAAAGATTAAAGGCTAGATACTACAATGGCTCAAGACTAAGCAAATGGATTAATGGCAACTCCATGATCACCGGAGATTTCAACACCCCACTGACAGCACAAGACAGATCCTCCAAACAGATAATTAATAAAGAAATAATGGACTTAAACAAAACTCTAGAACAATTGGGTCTGACTGACATTTACAGGACATTCTACCCAAAATCCACTGAATAAACGTTCTTCTCATCAGCACACAGGACATTCTCTAAGACTGACTATATCCTAGGACACAAAGTAAACCTCAAGAAATTTTAAAAAATAGAAATCATACCATGTATCTTCTCAGATCACAGCGGAATAAAAGTTGAAATCAACCGTAACAGAAACACATTTCTACACAAAAACATGGAAATTAAACAACCTCTTACTAAATGATTACTTCATAAATGACGAAATCAAGAGGGAAATAAAAAAATTCTATGAAGAAAATGACAATGGAGAGACAAGTTATCAAATGCTCTGGGACACAGCTAAAGCAGTTCTGAGAGGAAAGTTTATCTCCATAAATGCCTGTAACCAAAAGTCAAAAAGATCACAAATAGACAATCTAATGAAACGACACAAAGAGCTGGAAAAAGAAGAACAGACCAGCCCCAAACCCAGCAGAAGCAGTGAAATCAACAAGATTGAATCAGAACTAAACGAAATTGAAAACAGGGAAGCTATTCAGGAGATTAATAAAACAAAAATTTGGTTCTTTGAAAAAATTAACAAAATTGCCACACCACTGGCTATGCTAACGAAAAGCAGAAACAAGAAATCTCTAATAAGCTCCATCAGGAACAAAAATGGAGATATCACAACTGATCCCAAAGAGATACAAGATATAATTTATGAGTACTACAAAAATCTTTATTCACACAAATTGGAAAATGTGCAGGAAATGGACAAATTTCTAGAAACACACAGTCTCCCTAGGCTCAATCAAGAAGAAATAGATTCCCTAAGCAGACCAATCTCAACAGCTGAAATAGAAACAGCAATTAAAAATCTCCCTAAAAATAAAAGTCCCAGTCCAGATGGCTTCAGTTCGAATTTTACCACACTTACAAAAAGAACTAGTACCTATCTTGCAGAAACTCTTCCACAATATCCAGAAGAATGAAAACCTCCCCGACACCTTTTATGAAGCGAATATTACTCTGATACCAAAACCAGGAAAGGATACAACAGAAAAAGAAAACTACAGACGAATATCCCTAATGAATATAGATGCAACAATTTTCAACAAAATCTTAGCTAACCGAATCCAGACGCTTATCAAAAAAATAATCCATCACGACCAAGTGGGCTTCATCCCAGGGATGCAGAGAAGGTTCAACATACGTAAATTTATAGTGAAATTCACCACATAAACAGAAGTAAAAACAAAGACCACATGATTCTTTCAATAGATGCAGAAAAAGCTTTTGACAAAATTCAACACCCTTTCATGATACGAACACTTAATAAAATAGGCATAGAAGGGACATACCTAAAAATTATACAAGCCATATATGACAGACCCATAGCCAACATCATACTGAATGGTAAAAAACTGAAAGCATTCCCACTTAGAACTGGAACCAGACAAGGCTGCGCACTCTCTCCACTTCTATTCAACATAGTGCTAGAGTCCTGGCTACAGCAATCAGACAGGAAAGTGGAATTAAAGGTGTCCAAATAGGGGCAGAAGAGATCAAACTTTCATTGTTTGCTGATGATATGACATTATACTTAGAAAATCCCAAAGATTCAACCAAGAAACTCCTGGAACTGATATATGAATTTAGTAAAGTCTCAGGATAAAAAATCAATACACAGAAATCAGAGGCATTCATATACGCCAACAACAATCAAATCGAGAAGCAAATCGAAGACTCAATTCCCTTCACAATAGCAACAAAGAAATTAAAGTACTTAGGAGTATACTTAACCAAGGAGGTAAAAGATCTCTACAGGGAGAACTATGAAACACTGAGAAAGGAAATAGCATAGGATGTAAACAGATGGAAATCCATTCCATGCTCACGGATTGGCAGACTCAACATCATTAAAATGTCTATACTACCCAAACTAATCTACAGATTCAATGCAATACCTATGAAAATCCCATCAGCATTCTTCACAGATATAGAAAAAATAATTTTACGCTTTGTATGGAACCAAAGAAGACCCCAAATATCAAGAGCAATTCTAGGCAACAAAAACAAAATGGGAGGCATTAATATCCCAGATATCAAACTATACTACAAAGCTGTAGTAATTAAAACATTCTGGTATTGGCACAAAAATAGGAATATTGACCAGTGGCACACATCTGAGAATCCTGATATAAAACCATCCTCATATAGCCATCTAATCTTTGACAAAGCAGACAAAAACATATGCTGGGGAAAAGAAGCCCTTTTCAATAAATGGTGCTGTGAAAACTGGATAGCCACTTGTAGAAGGCTAAAGCAGGACCCACACCTTTCACCTCTCACAAAAATCAACTCACGCTGGATAACAGACTTTAACCTAAGGTATGAAACTATTAGAATTCTAGAGGAAAATGTTGGAAACACTCTCCTAGACATCGGCCTAGGCAATGAGTTTATGAAGAATTCCCCAAAGGCAATCACAGCAGCAACAAAAATAAATAAATTGGACATGATGAAACTAAAAAGCTTCTGCACAGCTAAAGAAATAGTCATGAAGGTAAACAGACAACCTACAGAATGGGAGAAAATTTTTGCATCCTACGCATCCGATAAAGGGCTGATAACTAGAATATACTTAGAGCTCACGAAAATCAGCAAGAAAAATCAAATAACCCTATTAAAAAGTGGGTCAAGGACTTGAACAGAAACTTTTCTAAAGAAGACAGAAGAGTGGCCAACAAACATATGAAAAAATGCTCACCATCTCTAATCATCAGGGAAATGCAAATCAAAACTACAATGAGATATCACTTAACTCCAGTGAGAATGGCCTTTATCAAAAAGTCTCCAAATAACAAATGCTGGCGTGGATGCTGAGATAGAAGAACACTCCTACACTGCTGGTGGGACTGCAAACTAGTTCAACCTCTGTGGAAAGCAATATGGAGATACCTTAAAGTGAATCTACCATTTGATCCAGCAATCCCATTGCTGGGCATCTACCCAAAAGATCCAATGACACTCTACAAAAAAGACACCTGCACTCAAATGTTTACAGCAGCACAATTCATAATTGCAAGGCTGTGGAAACAGCCCAAGTGCCCATCAATCCAAGAATGGATTAATAAAATGTGGTATATGTATACCATGGATTACTATTCAGTTCTAAGAAACAACGTTGATATAGCACATCTTATATTTTCCTGGTTAGAGCTGGAACCCATACTACTACGTGAAGTATCCCAAGAATGGAAAAACAAGCACCACATATATTCACCAGCAAACTGGTATTAACTGAGCAACACCTAAGTGGACACATAGGTACTACAGTAATAGGGTATTGGGGAAGGGGAAGGGGGCGGGTATATACATACATAATGAGTGAGATGTGCACCATCTGGCGGATGGTCATGCTGGCAACTCAGACTTGTGGGGGGAGGGGGTAAAGGGCATTTATTGAAACCTTAAAAACTGTACCCCCATAATATGTCAAAATAAATAATAAATAAATAAAAATTAAAACATTAGAAAGAGTTCAATGGGTTGATCTATGCCTAGCCCATAATAAGGGCTTTGTAAAGATTTGTTTCACTTTATCATCCAGAGTGAAGAAAAGACAGTGTCATCCATTACCCTTCACCTTTGCTGCAGGCAGAGCCAGATCACCAATAGCTAGTTAGACTCTGAGGAAAAGGACCTGGCCTCTTACTTGAGAAGCAGCTCCCTTTATTATTTTCATAAAGGCTGTTTTGATGAGCTCAGATTGGAGAGTTTAAACCCAAAGGCCAGGTCCTCCTATACACTATCTACAGGGTCAGGCACACCACTGACAATATAAATGGTATGTATTTTGACTGCTATAATTATTCCTCTTAATCATCATAAGAACACCAATAACAATAGTAATAATGTCTGTGCTGAGTAAGAGCCTCTGTGATGAGGAAGAAAACAACAATAGATATAGGGATATTAAACCTTTGAGATAAGCCTTTATAGGTTTTGTCCATATGGAAACATAATCCCAGAAACCTTGATCACAAGAGGTTATCTTATCCAGATTCTTGTCTCCCAACAGGCCCTCACCATAAGGATTGCTCTTGTGTTTCAAGCTTCTCAGGGAAAGAAAGCCATTCAAGAAGTAAACAAATATTCACAGGACACCTATGCTGGGAAGCAACATAGCTAGGTCCCATGGGCAACACAGAGATGGACAAGGCCCAGACCCTACTCTCAAGGAACTCTTGTGTATCCAAGAAGATAAAGCAAATAAGCAAACAATAGACCCCCCAGCTATCATGTCCTGCCTCTGATTGTCCCAGAGACTATAGAATATTAGACTAACATTTGGCAAGCAAATTGTCACTACACACTTTCCTATCAAAATTTAAACAGTGCCTACATCCTGTATCCATATGCCTTTCACTTCAACCTAGTTAATACTTGACTGAGTATGGCCTTCCTGAACTATGTTCAGTAGAGACGGCTACTGTTTCTAATGAGCTATTCAGAACCATACTGTATAGGCCTTGGTCTTGTTTCTGAACTCCATTTGGGCCAGTTGGTGTTATGGAGAAAAAACCCTAGCCCCAGCCCCCACCTCTCATCCAGCCAGCTGCCTCCCAGATCCACTCCTGTGTCTTCACCTTTCCATCAGCCTTAAAACTTATACCTTTTGTGGTAGGTTTAATAATGACTCCCCAAAGTTGTCCACATACTAATCCCCAGGATTTGTAACTATGCTACCTTACATGACAGAGGGACTTTGCAGATAGGATTAAATTTAAGGATCTTTGGATGCTGAGATGATCCTGGATTATCCAGGTGGGCCCTAAATACAATCACGTGTATCCTTATAAGAGGGAGATTTTACACACACAGTGGAAAAGGGAGATTTTACACACACAGCAAAAGATGGAGCAGAAAGAGATTTGAAGATGCCAGCCTTGAAGACTGGACTGATCAGGCCACAAGCCAAGGAATGCCAATTGCCACCAGAAGCTGGAAGAGGTAAGGAATGCATTCTCCCCAAGAACCTTCAGAAAGTATAGTCCTACAAACACCTTGACTTTAGCCCCATGAGACTATTTTTGGACTTCTGACCTCTGGAACTGTAAGAGAATAAATATACGTTGCTTCAAATCACTAACTTTTTGGTAATTTGTTATAGCAGCTATAGAAAATGAATACACTTTTATGGTAGCCATACTTAATTTTATCTAATCTAGTTTGTTGTCTGTCTCCTTGCTGCAACTCCTTACCAGATTATGAGCCACAATGCCCAGCAAAGGGCATTAATTAGTTTGACATTCAATAAATACCTACTTACTGAACAACTGAACGACAAATGATTTGATGCCACTGATTAGCAAAGTGCTCAGAGGGATGGTGTGAGGAGAGAGTGCCTAGCTCATTGTAACCTATATCTATTGCTGATGTACTTCCATACTACTGGGTTCTGTTGGTATATTTCTTCCTTTACAAAGAACAATATATTATGCGGTTTCTAAACATCCTAAGGGAGATTAATTAAACTGTATAGTGTACTGAAGTAGATACCTAAAGATTTGGGTTTTAAATTCCAGCTCTGCTCTTAGTTCACTGGTGACTGTGGGTAGATTATACCCCAACTCAGAGCCTCAGTTTACCCATATGTAACTTGAGGAGATTTAGAGACCACCTGGAATGTACCCTTCTAACATTATTCCTCAATACATCTTAGAGTTATATCACCTGTTCTGCCACTGTCCCAATCTTCTTTATTTTTACATGTTGGTGAAGGGGACCTGGATCAGTCATGGTGAAGGTGTAAGCAGGAACAGTAAAAAGAAACTCGAGAAATGATGGCACATTTTAATCTTGAAAGGAGAAGACACATTCCCATGCACATGCAGACATGTATATCTGAACCTCTGCTCTAGCTTTGGCTATTTCAATCATCTTACTCAGAGTATCTCACAGAGTATGTTCTCACAATACTAACCTTCTTTGGTTTCATTTTCCATCCATTGTAACAGTAATCCTAAGGAAAGTAAAACTGCACCAACATTGTTTTCTTAAAACACCTACCTCAAACTGTCACTTGTCTCGGTAAAAATATACAATGGTTTTACATTGTTTCATGAATAAATAGTCTCAAATCCTTAGCATGGCATTTGAGGCTTTCTTTTTTATTTATGTTTTTAATTTCAACATATTGCATGGGTACAAATGTTTAGGTTATGTATATTGCACTTGCCCCAACCAAGACAGAGCTTCAAGCGTGTCCATCTCCCAGATGGTGCACACCACACCCATTACGTGTGTGTATATCCCCTCTACCACCTGCCCAACACCCAATGAATGATATGTGCACTTAACTGTTGATCAGTTAAAACCAATTTGATGGTGAGTACATGTGGTGCTTGTTTTCCATTCTTGTGATACTTCACTTAGAATGGGTTCCAGCTCTATCCAGGATAATACAAGAGGTGCTATATCACCACTGTTTTTTTTTTTGTGGCTCAGTAGAACTCCATGGTATGCATATACCACATTTTATTAATCCACTCATGTATTGATGGGCACTTGGGTTGTTTCTACATCTTTGTAATTGTGAATTGCTCTCCTATAAACATTCGAGTGCAGATGTCCTTTTTTTTATAGAATGTATTTTGTTCTTTTGGGTAGATGCCCAGTATTGGGATTGATGTATCAAATGTTAGTTCTGCTTGTGTCTCTTTGAGGTATTTCCATATTGCTTTCCACAGAGGTTGTAACAGTTTTCAGTCCCACCAGCAGTGTAGGAGTGTTCTTATCTCTCTGCATCCATGCCAACATTTATTGTTTTGGGACTTTTTGATAAAGGCCATTCTCATTGGAGGTAAGTGATATCTCATTGTGGTTTTTATTTGCATTTCCCTGATTATTAGAGATATTGAGACTTTTTTTCATGTTTGTTAGCCATTAGTCTATCTTCTTTTGAAAAGTTACTGTTCATGCCCTTTGCACACTTTTTGATAGGGTTGTTTGACTTTTTCTTGTGGATTTTCCTGAGTTCTATATAGATTCTAGTTATCAGCCCTTTATCATACGTGTAACATGTGGATATTTTCTCCCATACTATAGGTTGTATGTTTGCTGTTGTGATGGCTTCCTTGGCTGTGCATAAGCTTTTTAATTTGATCAGGTCCAATTTATTTATTTTTGTTGTTGCTGTGATTGCCTTTGGGGTCTTCTTCATAATTTCTTTGCCTAGGCCAATGTCTAGAAGAGTTTTTCCAACATTTTCTTCTAGAATTCTTATAGTTTCATGCCTTAGGTTTAAGTTTGTTATCCTCTGTGAGTTGATTTTTGTGAGAAGCAAAAGGTGTGGATCCTGTTTTAGTCTTCTATATATGGATATCTAGGCTTTCTATGATCTAACCAAAACTTTCTTTACTATGCTTTAGTTCACATGGCCATATCCTTCCCAAACCTGTTACTTTTGCAATTCTGTTCCTGATACCTGAAAAACCCTCTTCAATCCCACCCTAGTCCCCTTTACTTGCTATGGAAACCTTACTCATCCTTCACGTTTAACTCAAATGCCAGTTCTTCCATGAAGCTTTAACTACCCAATCAGTAAGAATGACTCACCCCTTCCTTTCCACCATAATTGTACCCTATTTATGTAAATTTTATATCCACATATACAGAGTAGATTCTTGGAAGATATTCACTAAATCAATCCAAAAATAAATCCAGATTTGGAAGGAATTCAAATTTCCCATACTTAAAAATGTCACACATATAGTCTGGCAGTTCCACACAATGTTAAATGTACAGTTATCATATGACCTGCAATTCTACTCCTAGGTTCACAGAATCATTATTCACAGTAAGAGAAAAGAAGAAACAAATCAACTGATGAATTAATAGACAATATGTGGTTTATCTATACAATGGAATAATTTTAATCAATAAAGAAGAAAGAAGTACTGATACATGGCATCTGGGTAGTAGGTAATGCATTAGTTCCCTGACTTCTACCTGTATCTTTCCTTTTAGGCTGACCATCACTGAAACAGATGACTGGTATTTTGGACTCCCCGGTTAACCACAATTGGATAAAACCCCCCACTCCATGCCACTCCCATCCTCACCTTCTGTACTTAGATGCATTTACCTGTGCAGTCAGGCTAAGCATTGCTCTTCTGTACAGCTATGTAGGAAGCTGGCTTGCTTCTATCTTTAAAAGGACATTTTTGCATGTTAGGAACCTTGGCCTGGGAGTCTGGATAATTGAGTTCAAGTCTTGGCTCTGATACTGAATGACTCTGATACTGTATGGCTTTGGGGAAACATCACTTTCTTCATTTGGGCCTCAGTTTCCCTATCCAGGATAAAATAAAAAATCAGATCAAGGAATTCTCAGAAGTTTCTTCCAAGTATAAAGTTCTTTGAGTCCGAGAAAAAAATTTCAGTAGGAAGGATGAAGGTGAGATATTAAGAATTATTTTGCCAACAGTATGGAGAATCCTCAGTGAACTAAAAGTAGACCTATCATTCAATCTAGCAATCCCACTAGTGGGTATCTACCCTAAGGAAAAGAAGCAATTTATCAAAAAGACACCCACACCAAAATGTTTATTGCAGCACAATTCACAATTGCAAATATACAGAATCAACTGAAGTGCCCATCAACTGATGAGTGGATAAAGAAAATGTGATAAACACACACACACACACACACACAAGCACACACACCATGGACTATTACTCAGCCATAAAAAGGGATGAAATAATGTCTTTTGCAGCAACTTGGATGGAACTAGAGACCATTATCTTAAGTGAAGTATATCTTGAATGGAAAAATAAATACCTACATGTTCTGACTTATAAGTGGGAACTAAATGAAAGATATACATGGTCATAAAGAGCTTTAATCGACATTGGAAACTAAGGGAGGGAGGGGGATGAGGGATAAACAATTACCTATAAGGTACAATGTATATTATTCTGGTGACAGGTACACTAAAAGCCCTTACTTTTGCATTATATAATTCATCTATGTAACAAAAACCTCTAGTGCCCCCTGAATCTATTGAAATTAACAAAAGGAGGTCTTTGTTAAAAATGGCGGGATAGGGGTGACCTCCTTGCTCTCTGTTCTTGGAGTGGGAGGTGAAGAAGGCGGGCTACATCACTCGAGTGGGTAGTTCTCCCACAGGATCAGCTTCACGGAATTGCAGGGAAGCTTCTAGGGGCAGCAGTGCCAGGAAAAGGAATAAAGTGACTCAGCGGATTTACTGTGAAGTTCCAAGAATCCGAGTGGTACTGCGGAGATTGGAGTGTAAGATGGCCGTGCTCAGCGGCCAGCCAAACGGCTGTGTGATCCTTCCCAAAGGGGGACGACTTCTCCTTCACTGACCTCCATGCACATGCAAGCAAGAAAGTGCCTGAAGACAGCGTAAAGAGGTAACATGGACGGGCAGGCAGATTGGAGAGGAGGCAGGAGTGGAAAGTAATTTGAAAGATCCAGGGCACGGTGTAAGGTCGCCTTTGCTGGGAGATCTATAAACACCAGCAGCTTATGCCTCACTTGTGAAGGGACAGAAAAGTGAGACAGATTGCTCATTTGACTGAGTTGCCCGGTGGACTCGGGTGGCAACCCAAGCCCTGTAAGGGAGGGAGTGGAAGAGGGGAGTGAGAGCCATCCTCCGTGACCCTCCAGGGTCTCCAGTGGCCCAAGCCCCGCCGCCGCCGAGGACACGCAGATAATTTTCGCCCCTCGGCGGAATTTGTCCGCAGTTCCCAGCCCCTTGAGTTTTGCTGGCGAAGGGACATAAACAGAGTGAGAGCCATTCTCCACGGACCCTCCCCAGAGTCTCCAGCGACCCAAGCCCCGCCGGGGCTGGGGGCACCCCGATAGTTTTCGCCCCTTGGCGGAACTTGTCCACAGTTACCAGCCACTTGAACTCTCCCGGTTAAGGGACAGAAGGTGGGGTGAGAACCAAACTCTGTGGACCCTCCCCAGGGGTCTCCAGCATCTCACACCTCACCACCACAGGGATACACAAATAGTTTTCACCTCTCCGTGGAACTAGTCTGCGGTTCCCAGCTGCTTGAGCTCTGCTGGTGATAGGACAGAAGGCAGGGTGAGAGTCATCCTCTGCAGATCCACCACAGGGGTCTGGAGCATCCCACGCCCCGCCACAGCAAGGACACACAAATAGTTTTTGCCCCTCCAAGGAACTTGTTCATGGTTCCCAGCTGCTTGCACTCTCGCCGTGAAGGGACAGAAGGTGGGGTGAGAGCAATCCTCTGCGGACTCGCCCTAGGGGTCTCCAGTGTCCCACACCCTGCTGACGTGGGGACGCACAGATAGTGTTCATCCCTTGGCAGATCTTATCTGCGGTTCCCAGCTGCTTGAACTCTCCTGGTGAAGGGACAGAAAGTGGGGAGAGAGCCATCCTCTGCGGACCCTCCCCAAGGTTTTCCAGCTGCCCAAGACCCACCAACGGGGTGCGGAAAGTTTTTGACCCTCAGCGAAACTTGTCTGCAGCCCCCAGCTGCTTGAGCTCTGCCCAGGAAGGGGCATAAGAGGGGGCTAGCGCCATCCTAGGTAGATCCGCCCCAGGGGTCTGCAGTGACTAAAGCTCCACTGGTGACAAACGGAAAAGGGACAGTCTTCACCCCTCAGTGGAGATTCTCAGTGGTCCCTGGAAACTCAAGCACAGCTGATTTTAGCTCATAATACATTCCCTGCATCTCCGATCCACAATAAAGCATCCAGATGAGAAAGAAGCAGTGAGAGTTTACAGGAAACATGAAGGACCAGAGAGAAAAGTCACCTCCAAAGCAAAATACTCATTCTCCATCATCTGACACCAACTTACATGATATGACTAAACTGACAGAGGAAGATTTCCGAATATGGATTGCTACAAAACTGAATGGAATTGAAGAGAAAATAGAATCACAACATAGAGAAACCACAAGAACAATACAAGAAATGAATGACAAATTCTCCAAAGAAATTGAGACTATCAAGGAAAACCAAACAGAAATTCTGGCAATGAAGGAAACAATCAAGGATATCCATAATTCAGTGGAAAGACTAAAGAACAGGATGGACCATGCAGAAGAAAGAATCTCAGAACTTGAAGATTATGCCTATGCTCTAAACAAATCAGAGGAAGAAAGGGAACACAGAAACAAGAAACAAGACCAAAGTTTACAGGAAGTGTGGGATTATGTTAAAAACCAAATATCAGATTGATTGGGATTCCGGAAGGGGAAGAGGAACATTCTCAAGGGCTGGAAAACATATTTCATGGAATACTGGAGGAAAATATGCCAGGCTTGGCCAGAAATTTTGATATCCAAATATAAGAAGCATACAGAACTCCTGGGAGACTCAATGTGAAAAGGCAATCACCTTGCCACTTGGTTTTTAAGCTGACCAAAGTAAAAGTGAAAGAAACAATTCTCCGTGCAGCGAGACAAAAGCAGCAAATGACCTATAAAGGTAAGCCTATCAGACTAAAAGCTGACTTCTCATCTGAAACCTTACAAGCCAGGAGGGATTAGGTGCCTATCCTTAACCTTCTAAAACAGAACAAAGCCCAACCTAGAATTCTTTATCCAGCAAAATTAAGTTTCATCTATGAGGGAGAAATAAAGTCCTTCTCAGACAAACAATCACTGAAGGAATTTGCAAAGACAAGACCATCCCTACAGGAAGTTCTTAGGCCTGCATTTCTAACCGAACATGGCAGTAGACACTCCTCAAAGTGAAATCATCAAAGAATTAAAGTTTAGATATAGAACTAAATGACAGCCCAAGGAGTAAGACAAAGCAACAAGATTCCACCAACAATATCTATGGTAATCTTCCTCCAATTTCAATCCTCTCAATTAATGTAAATGGCTTAAACTGTCCTCTGAAGAGACATAGACTGGCAGAGTGGATAAAAATTCACAAGCCTAGCATCTGCTCTCTACAGGAAACACATCTAACCCACAAAGATGCCCACCAGCTGAAGGTCAAGGGTTGGAAAACTGTCATCCAGTCAAACGGAAGTCAAAAGAAAGCTGGAGTAGCTATACTATTTGCAGATAATATAGTCTTTAAAATAGCAAAAGTAAAAAAGGATAAAGATGGCCACTATATAATGGTGAAAGGGAAGATCCAACAAGAAGATTTAACAATTGTTAATATGCACCCAATACAGGAGCACCCAATTACTTAAAGCAAACCTTGTCTAATATAAACACCTTGTTACATAACACTACCATAGTAGCAGAGGACTTCAACACCCCATTGAATGATCTGGATAGATCCTCCAAACAGAAAATATGCAAAGAAATAATGGACTTGAATAAAGCCCTTGATCAAAAAGGTCTGAGAGATCTCTATAGAGCATTCCATCCAAACAAACTTGAATTTACATTCTTTTCAGCAGCCCATGGATCCTACTCCAAAATTGATCATATCCTAGGCCGCAAATCAGATCTCAAAAAATTCAAGAAAATAGAAATTATACCTTGTACCTTCTCTGACCATAACAGTATAAAATGACAGTTCAATTCCTATAGAAACACTCAACCCCTCACAAAAATCATGGAAACTAAACAATCTATTATTGAAAAATTATTGAGTAAAGGAAGAAATTCAGAGGGAAATCGAGAATTTCTTCAAACAAATGACAATGGTGATACCTCTTACCAAAACCTGTGGGATACAGTAAAAGCTTACCTGAGAGGAAAACTAATACCAATTAATGCTCACATCCCAAAAACAGAAAGCTTAGATACTGACAACCTAATGAATAAGCTCAAGGATTTGGAAAAAGAACAGCAAACAATTTCCAATCCTAATAGAAGAAAAGAAATAACAAAGATCAAAGCAGAACTGAATGAAATGGAGAACAAGAGAACTATACTAAAATTCAGCAAAACCAGAAGATGGTTTTTTGAAAAGATAAATAAAATCGATGGCCCTCTTGCTAGATTGACAAGGACCCAAAGGGAAAGGACTGTAATAAAATCAATAAGAAATGAAAAAGGAGAGATCACAACAGATACCAAAGAAATACAAAACATTATATTTGACTATTTTAAAAAACTATATGCCCAAATACTACAGAACGAAGATGAAATGGACAAATTCTTGGATTCATACAACCTCCCTAAGATCACCCAGGAGGCAACGGAATTCCTAAACAGACCAATCTTAAGCTCATAAGTTGAAGCAGTAATTAAAAACCTGCCCAAAGGGAAAAGTCCTGGCCCAAATGGTTACACTTCAGAGTTCTACCAAACATACAAAGATGAACTCATACCTATACTACAGAAACTATTCCACACCATTGAGAAGGATGGTATCCTTCCTAACTCATTCTACAAAGCCAATATCACCTTGATACCAAAGCCAGAAAAGGACACAAAAAAAAGGAAAATTACAGACCAATATCTCTCATGAATACAGATGCAAAAATCCTAAATAAAATTCTAGCAAACAGAATTCAGCAGCACATCAAAAAAATTATTCACCATGACCAGGTGGGCTTTATTCCAGAGATGCAAGGATGGTTCAACATACGCAAGTCTATAAATGCAATTCACTTCATAAATAAAATCAAGAACAAAGACTATATGATTCTGTCAATAGATGCAGAAAAAGCATTTGACAAAGTCCAAAACACCATTATGATAAAAACTCTTAACAAAATAGGCATAGAAGGCTCGTACCTTAAACTTATTAAATCCATATATGACAAACCCACTGCTAAAATCATCCTAAATGGAGAAAAATTCAAATCTTTCCCCCTTCGATCCAAGACTAGACAACGGTGCCCGCTATCTCCTCTCCTATTCAACGTAGTACTTGAAGTCCTAGCGATAGCAATAAGGCAGGAGAGGGGTATTAAGGGCATTCAAGTGGGGGCAGATGAAATCAAACTCTCGCTCTTCGCCGATGATATGATATTATACCTAGAAAACCCCATGGAGTCTTCCAAGAGACTCCTAGACTTGATATCCGAATTTGGTAAAGTTTCAGGTTATAAAATCAATATACACAAGTCAGAAGCATTCATATATCCCAAGAACCATCAAGCAGAAACTCAAATCAAAAACGCAATACCCTTTACTATAGCCCCAAAGAAAATTAAATATCTAGGAATATACCTAACGAAAGATACAAAAGATTTATACAAGGAGAACTATGAAACACTAAAAAAAGAAATTGCAGAAGATTTAAACAGATGGAAAAATCTACCTTGTTCATGGATTGGTAGAATCAATATAGTTAAAACGTCAATATTACCTACAGTGATCTACAGAATCAATGCAATCCCCATCAAAATACCATCAACATTCTTTACAGATCTAGAAAAAATAATTCTTCCCTTCGTATGGAACCAGAAAAAACCTCGTATAGCCAAAGCAATCTTAAATAAAAAGAAAAAACTGGGAGGCATCAGTCTTCTTGACTTCAAGCTGTACTATAAAGCAATAATAGTTAAATCAGCCTGGGACTGGCACAAGAACAGAAGCATAGATATCTGGAATAGATCTGAGATACCAGAGATGAAACCATCAGTATACAGTAATCTAATCTTTGATAAAGCTGACAAAAATATAAATTGGGGAAAAGAATCTCTCTTCAATAAATGGTGCTGGGAAAACTAGCTAGCTACATGCAGAAAAGCAAATCAGGATCCCTACCTCTCACCTCTCACAAAAATTCAATCGAGATGGATAACAGACTTAAACTTAAGGCATGAAACCTTAAGAATCCTAGAAGAAGATGTTGGGAAAACCCTATCAGACATTGGCCTAGGCAAAGAATTTTTGAGAAAGAGCCCCAAGGCAATCACTGCAGCATCAAAAATAAACAAATGGGATCTGATCAAATTAAAAAGTTTCTGCACAGCCAAGGAAACCATCAGTAGAGCATATAGACAACCCACAGAGTGGGAGAAAATATTTGCTCTCTACACCTCTGATAAAGGTCTAATAACAAGAATCTATCTAGAACTTAAAAGAATTAACAAGAAAAATCAAACAACCCCATCAAGAAATGGGCAATGGAAATGAACAGAAACTTCTCCAAAGAAGACAGAATAATGGCATGCAAACATATAAAAAAATGTTCAACATCTCTAATCATTAGAGAAATGAAAATCAAAACCACAATGAGATACCACCTAACCCCAGTGAGAATGGCCTGTGTCAAGAAATCCCAAAACAACAAATGCTGGCGAGGATGAGGAGAGACAGGAACACTCCTACACTGCTGGTGGGACTGCAAATTAGTGCAACCTTTGTGGGAAAGAATTTGGAGATACATCAAACAGTTAGAAATAGAAATTCCATTTGACCCTGCAATAGCATTGTTGGGCATCTATCCAAAAGAGCATAAGACATTCTATTATAAAGACATCTGCACCCGAATATTTATAGCAGCACAGTTCACTACTGCACCGTCATGGAAACAACCCAAGAGCCCGTCAATTCATGAGTGGATAATTAAAATGTGATATATCCTCACAATGGAATATTACTCAATGCTAAGAAATGACGGTGAGCTAGCACCGTTTATGCTATCCTGGATTAAGTTTAAGCCCGTTATCCAAAGTGAGGCAACACAAGACATGGAAAATGGGCTCTACATCTACTCTCCATCAAATTGGTACTGACTGATGAAAACTATGGTTTTCAAATGGTGGCAATGCTCACCAGGGATTCGGGGGGTGGGGGGACCCAATCTTAGGGAGGTGGCGAGTATTTTGGAGGGGAAGGGCATAACTCTAACCCTTCTTAGGGAGAGGCAAAGATATATGATGTAACCAAAATGTCAAAAAAAATCAGAACTAAACTTTTTATTGGGTGGTGGGCAGGCGGTAGGGGGGAGGAGGAAAGGGGTGTATGCTTCCGTAACGTGTGTGATGCACACCACCGGGAGATTGGACACATCGGGGGGAGGGACGGGGGACAAGGGCAATATTTGTAACCCTAACAATATTTGTACCTCCATAATATGATGAAATTAAACAAAAGAAATTAACAAAAAGAAAAAGAATTATTTTTCCAAAGACAGCTGTAAGTCCCCATCCAGGAAAATGTGTTAAAATTGACACGTTCCAGGTCCATTTCCATGGGAGTTTGACTTAATAACTGTTCAGGGTAATTTAAAATTTGTCACAAAACAAACTACTCATGATTGCATAAATAATACCCTCAATTACCATAATTGGGGCAGGAGGGCTTGTGTGAAGGTGGCAGAGTAGGTTGGAGTAGGTGAGGGTAGGTGGGGAATGAGGAAATGGGTCTGTACTCCAGCTCCCCAGAGAGAGCCCACTGAGGGCCTATCCACTCCTTTCCTGATAATAATTGGCTCATTACAATAATAGGGGCAACGATGGAGAATTCTGGGCTTAGGAGATGACGACAGGGCTATATTAAGTGTGGTAAAAGTGCAGAACTGGAGCAAATGACACACTTCATCAATTTCACATTTGAATCCCAAGCTAACCTTGGTGGTTTCAAAGTTCTGGCTGTTGGTCGCTCGCTCTCTCTCTCTCTCTCTCTCTCTCTCTCTGTCTGTCTGTCTTTTTTTTCAGAAGTAGCTAACAGAAGTTAAGCCCATCCTATTTGCTCCTCAAACCAACTGTCCAATGTTGGAGAAAAAGCAAAAAGAAAACCAAGCCTCATGCCCTGCTCCATCCCATAGGAACAGGACTGTGGGAGTATATGGAAAA
Organism: Mirza zaza; assembly: GCA_008750895.1. Lineage (NCBI taxonomy): Eukaryota > Metazoa > Chordata > Mammalia > Primates > Cheirogaleidae > Mirza > Mirza zaza. The sequence continues at coordinate 25,246 of VSMD01003705.1, forward strand.
CTGCTGCCTGGTCAAACCATTCTCCCTTTCTTTCACATCCTTCTCTTCTGCTTTCTTATCTCTGGTATACCAGTTATTTCTTCACAGGGATAAAGTCACATATCCCTAGAAAGCAGTCAGCCATATATGCCTGTGACCAGCAGGAGAAGAATGGGTTAAGGATGGTTCTCTACTGTACTTGAGGCAGCAGATCCCTAGTGACTGATTTCCAATAATCCTGGTTGCCTGGAATAATTTAAGGCTCCAGGGGTGTAATCCTCAGGTACTTTGTATCAAGGAAAGGCTGCAAGAGGAATTTTCACCTACTCAGTTCTATGGGGACCCCAGAAGCCTTGGAATTCTGTTCTTAAACTCATCAAACTACATTTCTTCAGAGACTTAAGGATGAGTTCCAGGCTTAGGTAACTTTTCCCCTCACATTTTAAGAATAATCCCAGATGCTACAGCTTTAGCAGTCATTCAACTGGTGACTTGGTCATCAGCTCCCACGCAGGTCCCAGGTACTCTATTGCCTGAACTATCATATCAGGTTCCTATATCCCTGACTCTTTCAATCCTTCCTAATATTTTGGTCTAATTTCCACACAGCAGATGAGGTATCTTTTTAAAACAGGTCACATCATATCATCAATCTGCTCAAAATCCTCCAATGGCTTTCTCTGTAATTCCAAGTAAAGCTTTACAAAGGCCTGCAAGGCCCTTCCTCCAGGCTTCTTACCCAAACTGCACATTAAAATCACCTGGGAAGTTTAGGAAAAAAATTGAGATCTTCCTCTCTCTCTCTCTGCCCTAGGGAAAAGCATTATATGGGTGGGAACTAGACCTTGGGATTGTTTTTGAAGATCTGATTTTTTTTACTAAACTTCCCAGATGATTCTAGTGTACAGCCAAGATGGAAAACCACCGTCCTAAAGGGTTTGGTCTTGAATACTTCTCTGGCGTCCTCTGCCATCACTCTCCTCCTTGTTTATTCTGCTATAGTCACATTAGCCTCATGCCTGTTCCTCAATGAGCCAAGCATGTTCCCACCTCAGGGCCTTTGCATCAACTATTCTCTCTGCTTGAATGTTCTTCCTCAAGCTCTCTACTTGTTTCATTTCCCTGTTTCTTTCAATTCTTTGCTGAAACATCACCAAGTCATAGAGGCTGCCTCTGAATGCCCTGCAGTCTCTATGGAGGCTAAAGATGTCTAGGACCTAGTTTGAAAACTGTAGAAATTTGCTAACATCTCTCCTAGTTCTATCATCCTAGGAACCTCCACAAAAAAAAAAAACAAAAACTTGACTTGTTTTCTCTCTTGGTCTTCCTTTAAAGTTTTTCTCTCTTGGTCTTCCTTTAAAGATTATTGCTTCTGTTCCTGTTTTCAAAGAGTTCCTTGTTCTTCTGAAGTCACCACCTTGAAATTACAATAGCATATCCAAGGCCCATTATACATTTAAACACCTCTCCTTCAAACAGGAGTCAGATCAAGGTGTTCACCTCAGTCTTACTGAGTGTCAGGCATCCATGCTAAACATTTACATACATTATTTCACTTACCTAATCACATAACATAGCATATAAACTAGAAAAGGAAGGGAGGTTATTTCTTCACGCCCATTCCCTTAACCACAGGCTCCAAAATCCTAGGGGATGCTGTCTGGGGCTTGTCATTAAATATTGACCTACAGATCATGTCCAGCTGCCACCTCAGCCTTATTCAAAGAATTACACTTCAGTCCTCAACTGTAGGAACACTCAAGCTTCTGAATTTGCCTATTGCCACTACATAAGGGCCTATTTCTCATTTCAATAGGCTTCTGCCCAAGGTCTGGTACCCAGCAACTGTTTAATGAAACAATTATTGGCTCAACAAACTTAGTACTGATAGTGTGTGACTGTGGAGCCTCTCAGCGAGGGCCAAGGACAGGGGACAATGATCTTTGAGAAGTGGCAAGTTACCTTGTTGGTATATGCTAATGTGAACTTCCAGATTTGGTAGAAACTCCATCTCTGCCTCTCCCATATCACAGTTCCCCAAACACTGTGGATGAGATTTCTTCAGATCCACTAGCTTCAAGCTGATACTAATTGGGATTTATTTGGTGATAGAGGCATGGCTACAGAGGGTGAAGAAATCCAGTAAATGCCTTCTCTGATGCTAAAGTGTTTAGGATCGTAGAAAATACTTGAGAACTTTAGATGAACACTAAGTAGAGTAAGGAAGCAAAAGTAAAGCCATACAAAACACAAGAACAGCCATTTCTCTGAAGAGGATATACAGAGAACAAATAAGCATGCGATAAGATGTTTAATATCATCAGTCATCAAGGAAATATGAATTAAAACTGTGATGAGATATCACTCTATACCTATAATAATGTGTATAAAAATATCAAAATAAAAAATATGATAACATCCAATACTGGTGAGGAAGTGGAAAAACTAAATCACTCATATATTGTTAGTGGGAACGTAAAATTGAATATAGACACTCTGAAAAAGAGTTTGACAGTTTCTTAAAATAAGAAAACAAGCAATTACCATGACCCAGCAACTGCACTCCTAGGCATTTACTCCAGAGAAACGAAAACTCATATTCACACAAATGCCTGTACACAAATGTTTTTAACAGCTTTGTTGTACCAGTTAAAACTCAGAAACAGTCCAGATGTCTTTTAAGAAGTGAAGGGTTAAATTATGGTAAAATTTGGGTGTGAAATCATCTAGGCTGGGACTTTTATTTTTAGGAATATTTTTAATTGCTGTTTCTATTTTGGCTCTTGATATTGGTCTGTTCAGGAATTCTATTTCTTCCTGGTTGATCCTAGGGAGGCTGTGTGCTTCTAGAAATTTGTCCATTTTCTCCACATTTTCCATGTTGCGTGCATAAATTTTTTGTAGTATTTGTAAATTATATCTTGTATCTCCTTGGGATCGGTTGTGATATCTCTTTTTTTGTTCCTGATGGAGCTTATTAGAGATTTCTCTTTTCTGCTTTTCATTAGTCTAGCCGAAGGCGTATCAATTTTGTTTATTTTTGAAGAACCAACTTTTTGTTTTATTAACCTTCTGTATAGTTTCTCTGTTGTCAATTTCATTTAGTTCTGATTTGATCTTGTTAATTTCACTTCTTCTGCTGGGTTTGGGGTTGGTCTGTTCTTCTTTTTCCAGATCTTTGAGTCGTTTCATTAGATTGTCTATTGTGATCTTTTTGACTTTTGGTTATAGGCATTTATGGAAATAAACTTTCCTCTCAGTACTGCTTTAGCTGTGTCCCAGAGGATTTGATAACTTGTCTCTCCATTGTCATTAAGTTCAAAGAACTTTTTAATTTCCATCTTGATTTCCTTATTTCTGAAGTAATCGTTTAGTAGAAGGTTGTTTAATTTCCACATTTTTGTGTAGAAATGTGAGTTTATGTTAGGGTTGACTTCTACTTTTATTCCACTGTGATCTGAGAAGATACATGGTATGATTTCTATTTTTTTAATTTTTTGAGACTTGCTTTATGTTCTAGGATATGGTCAATCTTAGAGAATGTCCCATGAGCTGATGAGAAGAACATATATTCAGTGGATTTGGGGTAGAATGTCCTATAAATGTCAGTGAGGCCCTTTTGTTCTAGAGTTTCGTTAAGTCCATTATTTCTTGGTTAATTTTCTGTTTGGAGGATCTGTCCTGTGCAGTTAGTGGAGTGTTCAAATCTCTGGTAATTATGGGGTTGCTTTTAATCAATTTGCTTAGATCCAATAAGGTTTGATTTATGAATCTGGGTGCACCTAAGTTGGGTGCATATAGATTTAAAATTTTTATGACTTCTTATTGAACTGTACTCTTCACCATTATATAATGACTCTATTTGTCTTTCACTACTTTTATTGGTTTAAAAATTAAATTATCTGAAATCAGAACTGCCATGGCAACCTTCTTTTGGCTTCTGTTTGCTTGAAATAATGATCACCCCTTTACTTTTAGTCTATATGCATCCTTGCAGGTTGGGTGTGTTTCCTGAAGACAGCAGATACTTGGCTTGTATGTTTTTATTCATTCAGCCAGCCTATGTCCTTTGAGTGGGGAGTTTAAGCCATTCACATTTATTGAGAGAACTGATAAGTGGGCCAAATTACTGTTCATTCTGTTGGGTTGGACATTATTGCTTTTTTTTCTCTCTTGAGCCATTGTGATATCTGGCCTTTAATCTTTAGGATTTGGGTGTTTTTCTGTTCATGAGTATTTATTATGCTCATCTGTGTATAACACTGTTTTGAGTACTTCTTGTAGGGCTGGTATTGTCTTGGTGAATTCCCTCAGTCTTTCCTTATCTGTGAATGTCTTAATTTCAACCTCATATATAAAGCTTAGTTTTGCAGGGTACCAAATTCTAGGCTGGGCATTATTCTGTTTCAATAATGGGCTCCACCTGTACTCGCCATCAAATTGGTAATGATTGATTAACACTATGGTACTCAAACGGTGGTGGTGTTCTCCAGAAATTCAGGGATTTGGGGGTAGACCCACATCTGAGGGATGGGGTGAGGATTGTGGAGAGGAAGGACATACCTCTAACTCTTGCTAGGAGGAGGTAAAGATATGAAATCCAATCAAAATGTTCATACTTTCTTATTGATTCTACCAAACCATGAGCAAGGTAGAGTTTTCCATCTGTTTTCATCTTCTATAATTTCTATGTTTTAGCATTTCATACTTCTCCTTGTATAAGAAGTTCGTATCTTTCATTAAATATATTCCTAGATATTTAATTTTCTTTGGGTCTAATGTAAAAGGTATTAGATTTTTCATTTTCGGCTTGATGGTAAGTGTTTAGAGTGACTCAGACGAAGATGATAGAATATTCCTTGCTTATAACGCTTGCTCTTCTCTGAGAATTGAAGCACTATGTACAAGGTATTGACAAATGCACATAAGAAACATTCAGTTCTTTTGTAAAGAACTTCCATATATAAGTGTTTACGGTGACTCAGACAAAGAATATAGAATATTCATGGCTTATAAGCCTGTTGTTCTCAGAGAACTGAAGCACTATGTACAACGAATTGACAAAAGAATATGAGAAATATTCAATTCTTTTGTAAAGAACTTCCATATATAAGTGTTTACAGTGACTCAGAGAAGAAGATAGAATGTTCAGTGCTTATACACTTGTTCTTCTCTGAGAACTGAAGCACTATGCACAAGGTATTGACAAACGCATATAAGAGACATTCATTTCTTTTGTAAAGAACTTCCATATATAAGTGTTTACAGTGACTAAGACAAAGAAGATAGAATGTTCCATGCTTACACACTTGTTCTTCTCTGATAACTGAAGCAATATATACAAGGAATTGACAAAAGCATATAAGAAACATGCAGTTCTTTCATAAAGTACTTCCATATATAACTGTTTACAGTGACTCAGACAAAGCAGATAGAAAGTTCCTTCCTTATACCCTTGTTCTTCTCTGAGAAGTGAAGCACTATGTACAAGTCATTGTCAAATGCATATAAGAAACATTCAATTCTTTCATAAAGAAATTCCATATATCAGTGTTTACTGTGACCCAGACAAAGAGGATAGAATGTTCCTTGCTTATACGTTTGTTCTTCTCTGAGAACAAAGCAATATGTGCAACGTATTGACAAATGCATATAAGAAACATTCAGTTCCTTCGTAAAGAGCTTCCATATATAGGTGTTAATAGTCACTCAGACAAAGAAGATAGAATGTTCCTTGCTTATACGCTTGTTCTTCTCTGAGAGCTGAAGCACTATGTACAACATATAAGCAAATGCTTTTAAGAAACATTCTGTTCTTTCGTAAGCTTTTATATATAGGCGTTTACAGTCACTCAGACAAAGAAGATAGAATGTTCATTACCTATATGCTTGTTCTTGTCTGAATACTGAAGGACGACCTACAATGTACGGACAAACTCATGTAAGAAACACTCAGTTCTTTCATACAGAACTGGCATATATAAGTGTTTACCATGACTCAGACAAAGAAGATAGAATGTTCCTTGCTTATACATTTGTTCCTCTCTTAGAACTGAAGCATTATGTACAATGTATAGACAAACACATATAAGAAACATTCAGTTCTTTCGTAAATCACTTTTATCTGTATGCATTTACAGTGACTAAGACAAAGAAGATAGAATGCTTCTTGCTTATATGCTTGTTCTTCTCTGAAAACTGAAGTGCTAAGTACAAGGAATTAACAAATGCATAAAAGAAACACTCAGTTTTTTCGAAAATAACCTCCATATAGAAGTGTTTACAGTGACTTGGACAAAGAAGATACAATGTTCCCTTCTTATAAGCTTGTTCTCAGAGAACAGAAGCACTATGTACAACATATTGCCAAACGCATATAAAAACATTCAGTTCTTTCATAAAGAACTTACATATATAAGTGTTTACAGTGACTCAGACAAAGAAAATATAAAGTTACTTGTTTTTCGGTGTTCTTTTCTGAGAATTTAAGCAATATGTACAAAGTTTTGACAAACGCATTAAAGAAACATTGTCTTTATTAAAGAACTTCCATATATAAACATTTACTGTGACTCGGGCAAAGAAGATAGAATAACCTTGCTTATATTCTTGTTCTTCTATGAGACCTGAAGCACTATGTACAAAGTATTTACAAATGCATATAAGAAACATTCAGTTCTATCGTAAAGAACTTGCATATATAAGTGTTTATAGTGACTTGGACAAAGAAGATAGAGGGTCCCTTGCTTATAAGTTTCTTCTTCTATGGGAACTGAAGCACTATATACAATGTATTTAAAAACACATATAAGAAATGTTAAGTCCTTTCATAAAGAATTTTGTATATAAGCATTTATAGTGACTAAGACAAAGAAGATAGAATACTCCTTGTTTATATGCTTGTTTTTCTCTGAGAACTGAACCACTATGTACAAGGTATTGACAAACGCATATAAGAAACATTCAGTTCTTTCGTATTGAACCTCCATATACAAGTGTTTGCAGACACTCAGACAAAGAAGATAGAATGTTCTTTGCTTATACCCTTGTTCTACTCAGAGAACTGAAGTACTATATTCAAGGAATTGACAAACGCTTATAAGAACCATTCAGCTCTTTCATAAAGAACTTCCATATATAAGTGTTCAGTGACTCAAAGAAGATAGAATGTTCCTTGCTTATACACTTGTTCTTCTCTGAGAACTGAAGCACTATGTACAATGTATTGACAAATGCATATAAGAAACATTCAGATCCTTCTTAAAGAACTTACAAATGTAAGTGTTTATAGTGGTTCAGACAAAGAAGATACAATGTTCCTTGCTTACATGCTTATTCTTCTCTGCTAAGTGAAGCTCTATATTTTAGGTATTGACAAACTCATATAGGAAATATTCAGTTCTTTCCTAAAGATATTCCATATATAAATGTTTATAATAACTTAGGCAAAGGTGACTGTGTGTTCCTTACTTATACGCTTGTTCTTCTTTGAGAACTAGAGCACTATGCGCAACTTACTGACAAACGCATATAAGAAACATTGAGTTCTTTCATAAAGAACTTAGATATGTGCTTACAGTAACGCAAACAAGGAATGTAGAATGTTCTTTGCTCATATGCTTGTTCTTCTCTTAGAACTGAAGCACTAGGTACAAGGTATTGACAAATGCATATAGGATATATTCAGTTTTCATAAATAAGTTCCATATATAAGTGTTTATAGTGACTCACACAAAGAAGATAGAATGCCCTCAGTTTATAGGCTTTTTTGTCTGAGAACTTAAGCACTATGTACAAGGTATTGACAAATGCATATAAGAAATATTCAGTTCTTTCCCAAATATCTTACATATATAAGTGTTTACAGTGACTAAGACAACGAAAATAGAATGTTCGTTATTTATACCCTTGTACTTCTCTGAGAACTGAAGCACTATGTACAAAGAATTTACAAATGCATGTAGGAAACATTCAGTTATTTCATAAAGAACTTCCATATATAAGTGTACAGTGACTCAGACAAAGAAGATAGATTGTTCCTCGCTTATACGGTTGTTCTTATCTGAGAACTGAAGCACTATGTACAACGTATTGAAAAACGAATTTAAGAAACATTCACTTATTTCATAAAGAATTACCAGATGTAAGTGCTTACAGTTACTCAGACAAAGAAAATAGAATGTTCTTTGCTTACAGGCTTGTTCTTCTCTGTGAATTTAAGCACCATATTTAAGGTATTGATAACCGGATATAAGGAACATTTAGCTATTTCCAAAAGAAATTCCAAATATAAGTGTTTAAAATGACTTAGACAAAGGAGGCAGAATGTTCCTTACTTACATGCTTGTTGTTTTTGAGAACTGATAAATACAACATATTGACATATGCATAGAAGAAACATTCATTTCTTTTGAAAATAACTTACATATATGTGTTTACAGTGACTCAGACAAAGAAGATAGAACGTTCCTTGCTTACACATTTGTTCTTCTCTGAGAACTGAATTACTATGTACAAAGTATTGACAAACGCATATAAGAAACATTCAATTCTTTCATACAGAACTTCCATATACAAGTGTTTACAGTGACTCAGACAAAGAAGATAGAATGTTCCTTGCTTATACGCTTCTTCTTCTCTTAGAACTGAGGCACAATGTACAACCTATTGACAAACGCACATAAGAAACATTCAGTTCTTTTGTAAAGAACTTACATATATGTGTTTACAGTGACACAGACAAAGAAGATAGAATGTTCTTTGCTTATAAGCTTGTTCTTCTCTGACAAGTGAAGCACTATGTACAATGTATTGGCAAACACATATAAGAAACATTCAGTCCTTTCATAATTAACTTCCATATTTAAATGCTTATAGTGACTCAGACAAAGGAGATTGAATGTTCCTTGCATATACGCTTGTTCTCTCTGAGAACTGAAGCAGTCTTTACACCATATTGATAAAAGCATATAAGAAACATTCACTTCTTTCATGAAGAACTTTTATATATAAGCGTTTATGGTGACTAAGACAAAGAAGATAGAATGTTCCTTGTTTACACACTTGTTCTTCTCTGAGAACTACACCACTATGTACAAGGAATTAACAAACTCATATAAGAAACATTCAGTTTGTTCGCAAGGATCTTCTATATATAAGAGATTACAGTGACTCAGACAAAGAAAATAGGATTTTCCTTGCTTATACGCTTGTTGTTCTCAGAGGACTAAAGCACTATGTACAACGTGTTGACAAATGCATATAACAAACATTCAGTTATTTCATAAAGAATTTATATATATATGTTTTTACAGTGTTTTAGACTAAGAAGATACAATCTTCTTTGCTTATATGCTGGTTAATCTTGAGAACTTAAGCACTATGTTAAATGTATTGACAAACACATATAGGAAACATTCACTTCTTTCATAAAAACTTCCATATATAAGTTTTACAGTGACTTGGGACAAAGAAGATAGAATGTTCCTTGCTTATATGCTTGTTATTCTCTGAGAACTGATGCACTATGTACAAAGTATTGACAAACACATGTTAAGAAGCATTCAGTTATACCGTGAAGAACTTCCATATATAAGTGTTTATAGTGACTTGGAAAAAGAAGGTAGAACATTCCTTGCTTAAACTATTGTTCTTCTCTGAGAACTGAAGCACAATATACAAGGTATAGATATACACATATAAGGAACACTCACTACAAATATAAAGAACCTCGATATATAAGTGTCTATAATAACTCAGACAAAGCAGATAGAATGATCCTTGGTTATACGTTTGTACTTCTCTGAGAACTGAAGCACTCTGTGCAATGTATTGGCAAACGCATATAAGAAAGATTCAGTTCTTTTGTAAAAAACTTTCATAAATAAGCATTTACAGTGACTCAGATAAAGAGGATATAATAGTCCTTGCTTATACACTTGTAATTCTCTGAAACTGAAACACTATGTACAACGTATTGACAAACAAAGAAATATTCAGTTCTTTCATAAAGAACTTACGCACGTGTTTATAGTGACTCAGAGAAGATTGAATGTTCCTTTCTTATATGCTTGTTCTTCTCTGAGAAGATAAACACATAAAAGAAATATTCAGTCCTTTAGTAAAGAACTTCCATTTATAACTATTTACAGTTACTAAGACAAAAAAGATAGAATGATCCCTCTTATACTCTTGTTCTTCTCTGAGAACTGAAGCACAAACGAATATAAGAAACTTTAAGATCTTTCATAAAGAACCTTTAAATATAAGCATTTACAGTGACTAAGACCAAGATGATAGAATGTTCCTTGTTTATGTGCTTGTTTTTCTCTGAGTACTTAAGCACTATGCACAAGGTAATGACAAATACACATAGTAAACATTCAGTTCTTTCATAAAGATCTTATATATAACTGTTTACAGTGACTAAGACAATGGCAATAGAATGTTCCTTGTTTATACACTTGTTCATCTCTGAAAAGTGAAGCACTATGTACAAGGAATTTGCAAATGCATTAGGAAACATTCAGTTCTTTCATAGTGAACTTCCATAAATAAGTTTACAGCGACTCAGACAAAGAAGATAGAATGTTCCTTGCTTACATGTTTGTTCTTCTCTGAGAACTGATGCACTATGTACAACTTATTGACAAGCACCTATAAGAAACATTAAGTTTTTCTGAAAAGAACTTCCATATATAGGAGTTTACAGTGATTTAGACAAAAAAGATAGAATGTTCCTTGATTAAATGCTTGTTCTACTATGCGATTTGAAGAACTATATTTAAGATACTGACAAAAGCATATAAAGAACATTCAGTGCTTCCTAAAGAAATTCCACATGTAAGTGTTTAAAATGACTTAGACAAAGGAGACAGAATGTTGTTCCTTAATTATATGCTTGTTCTTTTTTGAGAACTGAAGCACTATGTACAACATATTGACAAACGCATACAAGAAACATTCAGTGCTTTGATAAAGAACTTACATATATGTGTTTACAGTGACTCAGATAAAGATGATAGAATGTTCTTTCCTTATACGCTTGTTCTTCTCTGAGAACTAAAGCACTATGTACAACATAATGACAAACACATATAAGAAACATTCAATTATTTCATAAAGACATTCCTTATATAAGTGTTTATAGTGACATAGACAAAGGAGATAGAAAGTTCCTTGCTTGCACCCTTGTTCTTCTCTGAGAACTGAATCACTATGTGCAAAGTATTTACAAATGCATATAAGAAATATTCAGTTCCTTCATAAAGAACTTTAATATATAAGTCTTTATAGTGAGTCACACAAAGATGATAGAATGTTCATTGCTTATAGGCTTCATCTTCTTTTAGAACTGAAGCACGATCTACAACATATTGACAAATGTAAATAAGAAACATTCAGTTATTTCATAAAGAACTTACACATATGTGTTTACAGTGACTCCAAAAGAAGATAGAATGTTCTTTGATTTTACACTTCTTCGTCTCTGAGAACTTAAGTACTAGGCACAAGGTATTCTTCTCTGAGAACTAAAGCACTATGTATAAGGAATTTACAAATACATGTAGGAAACATTCAGTTACTTCGTAAAGAATTTCCATATATAAGTGTACAGTGACTCAAAGAAGATAGATTGTTCCTTGATTATACGCTTGTTCTTCTCTGAGAACTGTAGAAATATGTACAACGTATTGACAAATGCAGTTAAGAAACATTCAATTATTCGAACAGAACTACCATATTTAAGTGTTTACACTTGAAGAAAATAGAATGTTCTTTGCTTACACACTTGTTCTTCTCTGCAAATTTAAGCACTATATTTATGGAATTGACAAATGAATATATGGAACATTTAGTTTTTTCTGAAAGAAATTCCATATATAAGTGTTTAATATGACTTAGACAAAGGAGACAGAATGTTCCTTACTTACACACTTGTTCTTTCTTGAGAACTGAAGTACTATGTACAATATATTGACAAACATATTTAAGAAACATTCATTTCTTTCAAAAAGAACTTACATATATGTGTTTACAGTGACTCAGACAAAGAAGATAGAATGTTCCTTGCTTACAAGCTTATTCTTCTCTGAGAACTGAATCACTATGTACAAAGTACTGAAAAACACATATAGGAAACATTCAGTTCTTTCATAAAGAATTTCCATATATAAATGCTTACAGTGACTCAAAGAATATAGAATGATTCCTTTTATACCCTTGTTCTTCTCTGAGAACTGAAGCACTATGTACAACTTATTGACAAATGGATATAAGAAACATTCAGTTCTTTCGAAAAGAACTTCCATATATAAGTGTCTACAGTGATTCAGACAAAGAATTTAGAATGTTCCTTCCTTAAACGCTTATTCTTCTCTGTAAATTGAAGCACTGTATTTAATGTACTGACAAACGCATATAAGGAATATTAAATTCTTTTCAAAAGAAATTCTTTTCAAAAGAAATACCACAAATAAGTATTTAAAATGACTTAGATAAAGGAGACAGAATGTTCCTTAGTTATACTCTTGTTATTTCTTGAGAACTGAAGCACTATGTACAACATATTCGCAAATACATATAAGAAACATTCAGTTCTTTCATAAAGAACTTACATATATGTCTTTACAGTGACTCAAAGAAGATAGAATGTACTTTGCTTATACACTTGTTCTTCTCTGAGAACTTAAGCACTGTGTATAACGTAATGAAAAACACATATGAGAAATATTCAATTCTTTGGTAAAGATCTTCCTTATATAAGTTTTTACAGTGATGAAGACAAAGGAGATAGAATAATCCTTGCTTACACGCTTGTTCTTCTCTGAGAACTGAATCACTATGTACAAAGTATTGATAAATGCGTATAAGAAACATTCAGTTCTTTCGTAAAGAACTTCAATATATAACTGTTTACAGTGACTCAGAGAAAGAAGATAGAATGTTCCTTGCTTATACGTTTCATCTTCTCTTGGAACTGAAGCATGATGTACAACGTATTGACAAATGCTAATAAGATACATTTAGTTCTTTCATAAAGAACTTAGACATATGTGTTTACAGTGACTCAGAAAGAAGATAGAATGTTCCTTGCTTATATGCGAACTGAAGAACTTCTCTGAGAACTGAAGCACTACGTACAAGTTATTCACAAATGCATATGGGAAATCTTCATTTCTTTCATAAAGAACTTCCATATATAAGTGTTCACAGTGACTGAGAAGAAGACAGAATGTTCCTTGGTTATACACATGTTTTTCTCTGAGATCTGATGTACTATATACAAAGTATTTACAAACGCATATGAGAAAGATTCAGGACTTTTGAAAAGAACTTTTATATATAACATTTTAGTGACGAAGCCAAACACGATAGAATGTTCATGGTTTATACATTTGTTCTTCTCTCAGAATTGAAGCACTATGTACAAGGTATTGACAAATGCAAATAAGAATCATTCAGTTCTTTAAAAAAGAACTTCCATATATAATTGTTTACAGTGACTCAAACAAAGGAGATAGAATGTTCCTTGCTTATACACTTGTTCTTCTATGAGAACTGAAGCACTCTGTATAACATATTGACAACCGCGTATAAAAAACCTTCAGCACTTTCCTAATGAACTTACATATGTGTTTACAGTGATTGAGACAAAGAATATAGGATGATCTTTGTTATACACTTGTTGTTCTCTGAGAACTTAACCACTATGTACAAGGTATTGACAAATGCATATAAGAAACATTCAGTTCTTTCATAAAGAACTTCCATATACAAGTGTTTACAGTGACTCAGACAAATAGGACAGAATTTTCCTTGCTTATATGCTTGTTCTTCTCTGAGAACTGAGACACTGTGTACAACATATTGACAAATGCATATAAGAAATATTGAGTTCTTTGGTAAAGAACTTCCATATATAAATGTTTACAGTGACTTAGACAAAGAAGATAGAATGTCTCTGGCTTATATGCTTGTTCTTCTCTGCAAACTGAAGCACTGTGAACAACGTATTGACAAACACATATAAGAAATATTCACTTCTTTCATAAAGAATTTTTATATATAACAATTTACAGTGACTAAGACAAATAAAATAGAATGTTCCTTGTTTATACTCTGGTTCTTCTCCAAGTATTGAAGCGCTATGTACAAGATATTGACAAATGCATATAAGAAACATTTAGTTCTTTTGTAAAGAACTTCCATACATAAGTGTTTACAGTGAATCAGACAAATAATATAGTATATTCTTTGCTTGTACACATATATGTCTCTGAGAACTGAAGCATTATGTATAACTTATTGAAAAATGCATATAAGAAACATTGAGTTCTTTTGTAATGAACTTACATATACGTGTTTACAGTGACCCAGAAAAACAAGGTAGAATGTTCATGCCTATACGTTTGTTCTTCTCTGAGAACTGAAGCACTATGTACAATACATTGACAAACGCATATAAGAAAGATTTAGTTCTTTTTAAAGAACTTTTATATATAAGCAATTATAGTGACTAAGCCAAACACTTTAGAATGTTCATGGTTTATACCCTTGTTCTTCTCCAAGAATTGGAGGACTATGTACAAGGTATTGACAACTGCACAAAAGAATCATTCAGTTCTTCAAAAAGAATTTCCATACATAAATGTTTACAGTGACTTCAACAAAGAAGATAGAATATTCCTTACTTATACACTTGTTTTTCTCTAAGAACTGAATCACTATGTATAATGTATTGACAAAGGCCTATATGAAACCTTCAGTTCTTTCGAAAAAACTTACATATATGTGTTTAGAGTGACTCACACAAAGAATATGGGATGTTCTTTGACTACACGCTTGATCTTCTCTGAGAACTGAAGCATTATGTACAACGTATTGACAAACTCATATAAGAAATATTGAGTCATTTCATAAAGAACTTCCATATATAAATGTTTACAGTGATTAATACAAAGAAGATACAATGTTTCTGACTGACATGCTTGTTCTCTGAGAACTGAAGCACTGAGTACAAGGTAGTGACAAACTCATATAAGAAACATTTAGTTCTTTTGTAAAGAACTTCCATATGTAAGTGTTTACAGTGACTCAGACAAATATTATAGAATGTTCCTCATTTATACATTTCTTTTTCTCTGAGAACTGAAGCAGTATGTATAACTTATTGACAAACACATATACACATATAAGAAACATACAGTTTTTTGTTAGGAACTTAAATATACATGTTTACAGTGACCCAGACAAAGAAGATAGAATATTCCGTACTTATACGATTGTTCTTCTCTAAGAACTGAATCACAAGATACAAGGTATTAACAAAAGCATATAAGAAACATTCAGTCCTTTCGTAAAGAACTTTTATATATAAATGTCTGCAGTGACGAAGACAAAGAAGATAGAATGTTCCTTGTTTAAAAGCTTGTTCTTCTCTGAGTACTAAAGCACTATGTAAAATGTATACACAAACGCATATAAGAAACATTCATTTCTCTCGTAAAGAAATTACATAAATGTTTTTACAGTCATTCAGACTAAGAATATACAATCTTCTTTGTTTATATGCTGGTTATTGTCTGAGAACGGAAGCACAATGTACAATGTACTGAAAACAGATATGAGAAACATTCACTTCTTATGTAAAGAAATTCCAAAAATAAGTGTTTACAGTGACTCAAAGAAGATAGACCATTCCTTGCATATATGCTTGTTCTTCTCTGAGTACTGAAGCACTATGTACAAGGTATAGACAAACACCTATGATAAACATTAAGTTCTTTGGAAAAGAATTTCCATATATAAGTGTTTACAGTGACTAAGAAAAAGAAGATAGAATGTTCCATGTGTACACGCTTGTTCTTCTCTCAGAACTGAAGCACTGTGTACAACGTATTGACAAACGCATAGAAAAACATTCTATTCTTTTGTAAAGATCTTCCACATATAAATGCTTACAGTGATTCGGACAAAGTAGATAGAATGTTCCCTGGTTATACGCTTGTTCTTCTCTGAGAACTGAAGCACTGTATAAACCGTTTTGATAAACACTTATAAGACACATTCACTTCTTTCATAAGAACTTCCATATATAAGTGATTGCAGTGACTAAGGACAAAGAAGAGAGATGTTCATTGAATATATGCTTGTTCTTCTCTGAGAACTGAAGCACTGTATACCCTGTATTGATAAAGGCACATAAGAAGCATTCAGTTCTTTATTAAGAGCTTCCTTATAGAAGTGTATACAGTGACTCGGAACAATGAAGATAGAATGTTCCTCGCTTATACGCTTATTCTTCTCTGAGAACTGAAGCACTATGTACAATGTATGGACAAACGCATGTAACAAACATTCAGTTCTATCGTAAAGAACTTACACATATAAGTGTGTATACTGACTTGGACAAAGAAGATAGAATGCTCCTTGCTTATAGTTCTGTTCTTCTTTGGGAAATGAAGCTCTTGTACAAGGGATAGATGTATGCATAGAAGAAATATTTACTACATTCATAAAGAACTTCAATATATAAATGTTTACACTGCTCAAAGAAGATAGAATTCTCCGTGCTTATACGCTTGTTCTTCACTGACAATAGAAGCATGAGATACAAGGTATTGACAAATGCATATAAGAAATATTCAGTTCCTTTGTAAAGAACTTTTCCATATAAACATTTACAGTGATGAAGACAAAGAAGATAGAATGTTCCTTGTTTACACGGTTGTTATCCTCTGAGTACTGAAGCACTATGCAAAACTGACAGACAAACACATATAAGAAACATTCAGTTATCTCATAAAGATTTATATATATGTTTTTACTGTCATTCAGACTAAGAATACACAATGTTCTTTGCTTATACGCTGGTTCTTGTCTGAGAACTGAAGTACAATGTACAAGGTATTGACAAATGGATATAAGAAACATTCAGTTCCTACTTAAAGAACTTCCATATATAACTGTTTACAGTGACTCAGACAAAGAAGATAGAATGTTCCTTGCTTAAACACTAGTTCTACTCTAAGAACTGAAGTACTGTGTACAACGTATGGACAAACACATATAAGAAACATTCAGTTCTTTCATAAAGAAAATCCATGTATACATGTTCACAGTGACTGAGAAAAAGAATATAGAATGTTCCTTGCTTTTACATTTATTCATCTCTGAGAACAGAAACACTGTGTACAACGTGTTGACAAATGCATATAAGACACATTCAGTTCTTTCATAAAGAACTACCACATATTAGACTTTACAGTGACTATGATAAAGAAGATACAATGTTCCTTGTTTATACACTTGTTCTTCTCTTAGAAATGAAGCAATATATACAAGGTATTGAAAAATGCATACAAGAAACATCCAGTTCTTTCTTAAAGAACTTCCATATATCAGTGTTTACTGTGATTCAGACAAAGAGGATAAAATATTCCTTGCTTATACGCTTGTGCATCTCTGAGAACCAAAGCACTATTTACAAGCTACTGGCAAACAGATATAAGAAACATTCAATTCCGTCGCAAAGAATTTCTTTATATAAGTGTTTATGGTGACTCAGAAGATATAATGTTCCTTGCTTATACGCTTGTTCTTCTCTGAGATGTGAAGCACTATGCACAACGTATTGACAAACGAATATAAGAAACAGTCACTTCTTTCCTAAAGAACTTCCATATATCAGTGTTTACTATGATGCAGAAAAAGAGGATAGAATATTCCTTGCTTATATGTTTATTCTTTTGTTTAAAGTTTTTTTTTTATTTCAGCATATCATGGGGGTACAAATTTTAAGGTTTCAATAAATGAGCTTGTTCTTTTAATACAACTGAAGCACTGTGTACAACGGACTGACAAACGCAAATAAGAAAATTCACTTCCATTTAAAAGTGTTTACAGTGACTCAAAGAAGATAGAATGCTCTTTGCTAATACACTTGTACTTCTCTAAGAATTGAAGCACTGTGTACAACGTATTCACAAATGTATATAACAAACATTCAGTTCGTTCTTAAGGAACATCTATACATTAGTGTTTACTATGACTTAAAGAGGATTGAATATTCCTTGCTTATGCTTTCATTCTTCTCTGAGAACAGAAGCACTATGTACATGGTATTGACAAACACGTATAAGAAACTTTCAGTTCTTTCATAAAGAACTTCCATATATAAGTGTTTACAGTGACTTAGATAAGGAAGATAGAAAGATCCTGGTTTACATGCTTGTTCTTCTCTGAGCACTGAAGCACTGTGTGCATCGTACTGACAAAAGAATATAAGAAAAATTCAGTTCTTTAGAAAGAACTTCAATACATAAGTGTTTACGGTGACTCAGAAAAGAAGATAGAATGTTCCCTGCTTATACATTTGTTCTTCACTGAGAACTGAACTAGTATGTACAACATATTGAAAAAGGCATATAACAAACATTCAGTTCTTTCTATAAAAATTCCATATATAAGTATTTACAGTGGCAGACACAAAGAAGATAGAATGTTCATTGCTTATACACTTGTTTTTTTCTGAGAACTGAAGCACTATGTACAAGCTATTGACAAATGCATATAAGAAACAATCAGCTCTTTCATAAAGAACTTCCATGTGTCAGTGTTTACTGTGACCGAGATGAAGAGGATAGAATGTTCTTTGCTTATACACTTGTACTTCTCTGAGAAATGAAGCACAACGTACAACATATTGAAAACATATATAAGAAACATTCAGTTGTCTCGCAAAGAACTTCCATATATGAGTGTTTACAGTAACTCAGACAAAGACGATAGAAGGTTCCTCGCTTATATGGTTGTGCTTCTCTGACAACTGAAGCAATATGCACAATGTATTCTTAAAAGCATATAAGAAACATTCAGTTCTTTCGGAGAAAACTTTTATATATAAGCGTTTATAGTGACTAAGACAAAGAAGATAGAATATTCCTCGTTTATACTCTTGTTCTTCTCTGATAACAGAAGCACGATGTACAATATACCTTATACATAGTGCTTCAGTACTCAGAGAAGAACAAGCGTATAAGCAATAAACATTCTATCTTCTTTGTCTCAGTCACAGTAAATACTAATATATGGAAGTTTTACAAAAGAACTGAATGTTTCTTATATGCCTTAGTCAATACATTGTAAAGCGTGCTTCAATTTTCAGAGAACAAGTGAATAAGCAATAAATATTCTATCTTCTTTGTCTTCGTACTGTAAATACTAATATATAGAAGTTTGTATGAAAAAACGGAATGTTTCTTATATGCCTTAGTCAATACATTGTAAACCGTGATCAGTTCTCAGTGAGAACAAGCGTACTTGAAATCAACATTCTATCTTCTTTATCTGAGTAATTGTGAACACTTATATATGGAAGTCTCTACGAAAGAACTAAATGTTTCTTGTATGAGTTAGTCATTAGTTTTACATAGTGCTTCATTTCTCAGAAAAGAACAAGCTTATAAAAAAGGAACATTCTATCTTCTTTGTTTGAGTCACTGTAAACACTTATATAGGGAAGTTCTTTACAAAATAACACAATGTTTCTTATATGCTTTTGTTAATACCTTCGACATACTGCTTCAGTTCTCAGAGAAGAACAAGTGTAAAAACAAGGAACATTCTATCTTCTTTGTCTAAGTCACTGTACACATATATAGACGTTTTTCCGAAAGAAATGAATGTTTCTTATACACGTTTGACAATATATTGTACACAGTGTTTCAGTTCTCTGAGAGGAGCAAGGTTGTAAGCAAGGAACATTCTATCATCTTTGTCTAAGTCACTGTAAACACTTTTATGTGGAAGTTCTCTATGAAATAACTTAGTGTTTTTATATGCGTTTGACAATCCCTTTTACACAGTGCATCAGTTCTCAGAAAAGAACAAGCGTATATGCAATGAACATTCCATCTATATTGTCCGTGTCACTGTAACCACTTATATATGGAAGTTTTTTACGAAAGAACTAAATGTTTTTATATGTGTCGGTCAATTCTTTTTACACAGTTTCTACGTTCTCAGAGGAGAACAAGCGTAAGCAAGAGGATTCTATCATCTTTCTCAAAGTCACTGTAAACAATTATACATAGTAGTTCTTTAATGAAAGAACTGAATATTTCCTATATGCACTTGTCAATACACTGTACACAGTTCTTCAGTTCTCAGAGAAGAGCAAGCATGTAAGCAAGGAACAAACTATCTTCTTTGTCTCAGTCACTGTAAACATTTATATATAGAAGTTCTATTCAAAATAACTGAATGTTTCTAATGCGTTTGACAACACCATGTACGTAGTGCTTCAGTTCTCACAGAATAAGCGTATAAGCAAGGAACATTCTTTCTTCTTTGTCTGAGTCACTGTGAACACTTATATATGGAGGTTCTTTACAAAATAACTGAATGTTTCTTATATGTGTTTGTCAATACCTTCTGCATAGTGCTTCAGTTCTCAGAGAAGAACAATTGTATAAACAATGAACATTCTATTTTCTTTGTGTGAGTCACTGTAAACACTTATATATGGAAGTTCTTTATGAAAGAACAGAATGTTTCTTACATGTGCTTGTAAATACATTGTACACAGTGTTTCTGTTCTCAGAGTAGAACAAGAGTAAAAGCAAGGAACATTCTATCTTCTTCGTGTAGGTCACTCTACTCACTTATACCTAGAAGATCATTATGAAAGAACAGAACGTTTCTTATACGTGTTTGACAATACCTTGTACAGCATGTTTTGGTTCTCAGAGAAGAACAAGCATATAAGCAAGGAACATTATATCTTCTTTATCTAAGTCATTGTAAACACTTACATATGCAATTTTTTTACTAAAGAAGGGAATGTTTCTTATATGTGTTTGTCAATACATTGTACACAGCGCTTCATTTCTCAGAGAACAAGTTTATAAGCAAGGAACATTCTTCTTTGTCTCCCTCACTGTAAACACTTATGTGGTTGCTGTTTACGAAGGAACTGAAAGTTTCTTATATTCATACGACAATACCTTTTACGTAGTGCTTCAGTTCTCAGAAAAAAACAAGCGTTTAAGGAAGGAATATTCTATCTTCTTTGTCTCAGTCACTGAAAACATTTTTATATGGAACTCTTTACGAAAGCACAGAATGTTTCTAATATGCGTTTGACAGTACCTTGTACATAGTGCTTCAGTTCTCAGAGAAGAACAAGCTTATAAGCAAGGAGCATTCTATCTTCTTTATCTGAGTCACTGTAAACACTTATATATGGAAGTCCTTTACAAAAGAACTCAATGTTTTTTATATGCTTTTGTCAGTACGTTGTACACAGTGCTTCAGTTGTATTAAAAGAATAAGCATATAAGCAAGGAATATTCTATCCTCCTTGTCTGAGTCATAGTAAACACTGATATACGGAAGTTCTTTTGGAAAGAAGTGACTGTTTCTTATGTGTTTGTCAATACGTTGTACATAGTGCTTCACTTCTCAGAGAAGAACAAGTGTATAAACAAGGGACATTATATCTTCTTTTCTGAGTCACTATAAACACTTATGTAAAGAAATTCTATATGACAGAATTGAATGTTTCTTATATCCATTTCTCAATACCTTGTAAATAGTACTTTAGTTATAATAGTGCTTTAGAACCATCCCTGTATCCCTGGGATAAAGCCCACATGGTGGTTGTGGATTATTTTTATGATAAGCGTCTGGATTCGGTTAACTAGGATTTTGTTGAAAATTTTTGCATCTATGTTCTTTGGGGACATTGGTTTGTAGTTTGGTTTATTTTTTGTATCCTTTCCTGGTTTTGGTATCAGAGTGATATTCACTTTATAATAGGTCTCAGGGAGATTTCCATTCTTCTCGATGTTGTGGAATAATTTCTGCAAGATAGGCACCAGTTCTTCTTTGTAACTGTGGTAAAATTCGGGTATGAAACCATCTGGACTGGGACTTTTCTTTTTAGGGAGATTTTTAATTGCTGTTTCTATTTCAGCTCTTGATATTGGTTTGTTCAGGAATTCTCTTTCTTCCTGGTTGAGCTTAGGGAGGCTGTGTGTTTCTATAAATTAGTCCATTTCCTCCATATTTTCCAGTTTGTATGTATAAAGGTTATTGTAGTATTCATAAATTATATCTTGTATCTCCCTGGGATCAGTTGTGATATCTCCATTTTTGTTCCTGATGGAGATTACTAGAGATGTCTCTTTTCTGCTTTTCATTATCCTAACCAAAAGCATGTCAATTTTGTTTATTTTTTCAAAGAACCAACCTGTTTACAATTTCGTTTAGTTTACAAATGAAACTGTTTGTTTACAATTTCGTTTACAAATGAACCTGTGGCCAGGTGACTAGGGCCACCCCTCCACTGGGAAAACCAGATTCCAACAACACCTTGGAGGTTGAAGATATCCAGGGCTTGATTTAATAAAATGAGAAGACATTTGAACAGCAAGGACAATGCACTGCCTACTAAAAGACAGCTCAGTCTGGCCAGTGTCACTTTTAGAAAGAAAGCCTTTGGCCCCCCACCCCCACCCCATGTCCTCCCTCCCTGTTTACAATTTCGTTTAGTTCTGATCTGATCTTGTTGATTTCACTTCTTCTGCTGGGTTAGGGGTTGGTCTGTTCTTGTTTTTCCAGCTCTTTGGGATGATCCATTAGATTATTTGTGATCTTTTTGACTTTTGGTTATAGGCATTTATGGAGATAAACTTTCCTCTAAGTACTGCTTTAGCTGTGTCCCAGAGGATTTGATAACTTGTGTCTCCATTGTCATTTTTTAATATAATCTTTTATTTTCATCTTTATTTCTTCATTTATGAAGTAATCATTTAGTAGGAGGTTGTTTAATTTCCATGTTTTTGTGTAGAAATGTGAGTTTATGTTAGGGTTGATTTCTACTTTTATTCCACTGTGATCTGAGAAGATACATGGTATGATTTCTATGTTTTTAAATTTCTTGAGGTTTACTTTGTGTCCTAGGATATGGTAAATCTTAAAGAATGTCCCATGAGCTAATGAGAAGAATGTATATTCAGTGGATTTTGGATAGAATATCCTGTAAATGTCAATCAGACCCAATTGTTCTAGAGTTTTGTTTAAGTCCATTATTTCTTTATTAGTTTTCTGTTTGGAGGATCTGTCTTGTGCCATCAGTGGGGTGTTGAAATCTCTGGTTATTATGGAGTTGCTGCTAATCAAGTTGCTTTGATCCAGTAAGGTTTGCTTTATGAAACTGGGTGCACCTAAGTTGTGCGCACATATATTTAAAATTGTTATCTCTTCTTGTTGAACTGTGCCCTTCACCATTATATAATGACCATCTTTGTCTTTCACTACTTTTGATAGTTTAAAAACTAAATTATTTGAGATTAGAACTGCCACGCCAGCCTTCTTTTAACTTTGCTTGCTTGGAATACTGATCTCTACCTCTTTACTTTTAGTCTATATGCATCATTGCAGGTTAGATGTGTTTCCTGAAGACAGCAGATACTTGGCCTGTATTTTCTTATCCATTCAGCCAGCCTGTGTCTCTTGAGTGGAGAGTGTAAGCCATTCACATTTATTGAGAGAACTGATAGGTAAGGTGAATTACCGTTCATTCGGTTGTGTTGGATGTTGTTGCTTTGATTTCTGTCTTGAGCCATTGTAATATCTGGCCTTTAATCTTTGGGTTTTTGTTGTTTTTATGTTTCAGTTGAGAAATCTGGCATTATTCAGATCAGTTTTCCTTTGTATGTAACTTGCTTCTTTCACCTTACAGTTTGTAGGAGGAACTCTTTTGTTGATATTTTGGTCAGTCTGATGACTACATGCCGTGGTGTTTTCCTGTTTACATTGTATCCCGCAGGAGTCCTTTTGGCCTCTTGTAATTCTAATTCTAGGTTACCGGTTAGACCTGGGATGTTTTCCTCAATTATCTTCAAAAGCTTATCCAACCCTTGGGTTTTTTCTTCCTCCTTCTCTTCCTTCTTCTCCAGAATCCAGTAGACCCACAGGTTATTTTTCTTTGTATATTCCCACAGTTCTTGTAAGCTTTGCTCATGTCTTCTCTAACTCTGTGATTAACTTATTTGATTTGAATATGTTGCCTTCAATCTCTGAGATTCTTTCTTCTGTTTGGTCCACCCTATTTTTGAGGCTTTCCACTGTGTTTTGAATTTCCTTGAATAAATCCTTCATTTCCAGGATATCAGATTGATTCTTCTTCAAGATCTCAGTCTCCTTAGTAAATCTTTGTTCCAAGTCCTGTATCTTCTTTGTAGTGTCTTTGTGTTGGTTATCCATTTTCTCTTGCATGTCATTGGGCTTTCTTACAATCCAATTTTGGAATTCTTCTTCTGTCATTTTAGTGTTTTGGGTTTGTTCAGTCTCTATTTCTTGAGAGCTGGTGTATCTGCTAGGGGGAGAATTTTCTATTTGATTTTTTGAATTACGCTGGGCCCTTCCTATCTGGATCAATTGCTAGAGCACAGGCATCCTCTCTTTTGTAGTTTCTTGATCAGCCACTTGGGGGAGCTATTCCACCACACTTGGAAGGGTTCCCTGATGGGGGTAGTTTCAGCTGCTTCTCCCTAGATTTGGGGGAGAGTGAGTTTTCTTGTCTCGCCCTGCCTCCAGGGGTGGAGCCTACCACTTTTGGTAAGAGAGATGCTAGCTCGGGGGAGGAGGTATCTCCCCAGTCTGCCCTGCACCCGGGTGCCCCAGTGGCTGTAACTCCCCTTGGTTGTTAGACTTCTCAGTACCTCATTGATGGAGCCAGGCCTGGCGAGCTGATCACAGATTGTGTAGGGGCGGGATTTGCCAGGAGAGACTCTAGGCTGGGAGGAGAATGGGGACTTGCCTGCTGCACCATCTGATGGCTGGGCTGTGGATTCCCTCAATGGCGACTGCTTGCCCACTTGCAGGGCACCAGAACTGGGGGCGACTGTTTAGGGTGTGGCAGGTGCCAGGTTGAGAGCTTTGGTCGACAGGACGTCCCGTATCCTCTTCTATGCCGCCTGGCCAACTGCCAGTTCAGCCATAGCCCTCACTCTTACTGACCTGCCCTGTGCAATCTTATTCGCCCAGGGCAATTCCAGCTTAAATCCCCCTACTTTGTCCCTCTGGTTACCAGAGGCAAGACATCTAACTGCCTTCCCTATCAGCTCAGTTCAGTTTCCTCCCACCTTGGAGCTATTCTAGCACAGGGCTCAGGGGAGTTCACCTTGTTTTCAACTATTGACTGCACTCTCCAGCACTCTCTTCTCCTGCCACGATTTTGCACCAGTTTCAGACAGGTCTCTGGCTGGGTCGGTGCGGAGGTCAGTGGGGAAGCAAGGAGTTCTCCTGTGTGTCTGATACCACTTCACCCTCTGGCCCAACATGGGAGCCTGGCTCCCTCCCCCGCGCCCTATTGTTTGGTTTGCACTCTCCAGAGAACATGATCTTATCTCCTGATCACCATGTTTTTCCTTTTATGAGAGTCCCCCGGTGAACCTCTGGGTATTCTTGATGCTGTCCTTGTAGTGGGGAGATTGACTAGTGTAGGAAACCAAGATCTATGTCTCCTTATCTGGGAACAGGAGTCCGGGGGATTTCCGTTACTCCACCATTTTCATGATCCAAATCTATATAGAAGTTTTTTATGAAAGCACTCAATGCTTCTTATATGTGTTTGACAGTACCTTGTACATAGTGCTTCAGTTCTCAGAGAACAAGGTTATAAGCAAGGAATATTCTATTTTCTTTATCGAAGTCACTGTAAACACTGATATATGGAATTCCTTTATGAAAGAATTAAATGTTTCTTTTTTCATTTTTATTTTTTATATTTTTTATTTTGGCATATTATGGGGTACAGATTTTAAGGTTTCAATAAATGCCCTTTCCCCCCTCCCCTACAAGTCTGAGTTTCCAGCATGACCATCCCCCAGATGGTGCACATCTCACTCATTATGTATGTATATACCCGCCCCCCTCTCCCCTCCCACCTGCCCAATACCCTATTACTGTAGTACCTATGTGTCCATTTAGGTGCTTCTCAGTTAATACCAGTTTGCTGGTGAGTATATGTGGTGCTTGTTTTTCCATTCTTGGGACACGAATTGAATGTTTCTTACATGTGTTTGTCAATACTTTGTACACAGTGTTTCAGTTCTCAAAGAAGAACAATAATATAAGCAATGAACATTCTATCTTCTTTGTCTATTTCACTGTAAACACTTATATATGAAAGTTCAGGAGAGTGAACTGAATGAATCTTATCTGCGTTTGTCAATATGTTATAAACAGTGTTCAGTTCTCAGAGAAGAACAAGCGTATAAGGAAGGAATATTCTTTCTTCTTTGTCTCAGTCACTGCAACACTTATATATGGAAATTCTTTATGAAAGAACTGAATGTTTCTTATATATGTTTCTCAATATCTTGTACATACTACTTGACTTCTCAGAGAAGAACAAGCCCAAAAACAAGGAACATTCTATCTTCTTTGTCTAAGTCACTATACACACTTATATAAAGAAGTTCTTTGTGAAAGAACTGAATGTTTCTTATATGCTTTTGACAATACATTGTACACAGTGTTTCAGTTCTCAGAGAGGAACAAGGGTGTAAGCAAGGAACATTCTATCTTCTTTGCCTTAGTCACTATAAAGACTTACATATGGAAGTTCTCTACGAAGGAACTAAATGTTTCTATATGTGTTTGACAATACCTTTTACATAGTGCGTCAGTTCTCAGGGAAGAACAAGCGTATATGCAATTAACATTCTATTTACATTGTCTGTGTCACTGTAACTACTTATATATGGAAGTTCTTTACAAAAAAATAAATGTTTAATATATGCATTGGTCAATTTTTTTTCTCAGAGGAGAAAAAGCATATAAGCAAGAGGATTCTATCTTCTTTCACTAAGTCACTGTAAACATATATAGTAGTTCTTTAACAAAACAACTGAATGTTTCTTATGTGCACTTGTGAATATACTGTAACAGTCCTTTAGTTCTCAGATAAGAGCAACTGTGTAAGCAAGAAACAATCTATCATCTTAGTCACTGTAAACATTTATATATGGAAGTTCTTTTCAAAATAACTGAACGTTTCTATATGTATTTGACAATACCATGTATGTAGTGCTTCAGTTCTCAGAGAAGAACAAGTGTATAAGCTAGGAGCATTCTATCTTGTTTGTCTGAGTCACTGTAAAAACTTATATTTGGAAGTTCATTGACAAACGCATGTTCCTTGCATGCGTTTGTCAATACGTTGGACACAGTGTTTCTGTTCTCAGAATGGAACAAGCGTAAAAGCAAGGAACATTCTATCTCCTTTGTGTAAGTCACTGTACACACTTATATATAGAAGATCGTTATGAAAGAACGGAATGTTTCTTATACATGTGTGACAACACGATGTATAGAGTGTTTCAGGTCTCAGAAAAGAACAAGCATATAAGCAAGGAAATTCTATCTTCTTTATCTAAGTCATTGTAAACACATACATATAGAATTTTTTACTAAAGAACTGAATGTTTCCTATATGT
>VSMD01003707.1:0-25485 GCA_008750895.1 Mirza zaza
AAAAGGATATTAACAAACAAAGTTTAGGTGGATTAGGACTGAAGATGATGAATATTGCCACATTTTTATGAAGCTCATTTGGGGCTTCTGTTTCTGCCTGTTGATTATGTGGAAATGCACAAAGCATTTATTGCAGGTTTCTCCACAACTCAGCAACTTGCCACATGGGCAGATGGGAACCAGGCCCTGACTCTGCCTTTCCTGCCTTTCCAGGTGGGATGCTGGTTGAGGGGGCAATATTAAGGGCATATTGTCCACCCATGTTGACTGCTATTATCTGCTTAAGTCGGGCAACTTGCCAGTTCTGTCTTGGCAGGAGAGCCTCAGTTCCCAAGATAACCCTTTTGTGCCTCTCTGATTACAACCTGATCGCAACGGTGGATTGTTCCTGGTCAACAGCAAGCGGCTATCACTGCAGGAGGCAGTGAGACCCTGTGCTAGTGACAGATCCATCTGAGGTTCCTTTTAGGTATATGAAATTTAAAAACTCTCCTTTCTAGCACTTGGAAGGACTACTTCATTTTATACCTTTATTAGAGAAACCCGTACTTCTAGCTTTATGAGACAAAGAAAAAAGGTAAGCTGAGCAGCAGTCTTCATTTCTGTTCTGTCACCTGTCGGCAGCAGCAGCTCAGCCTCAGCCTACCTGACCTTTTCCCCAACCCAGTATTCCCCTTCCTGCCTCCTCACACATCTAGCAATTGTGCTCTCAAGAAAGGCAAGGCGGTGGCTCACTCCTGTAATCCTAGTTCTCTGGGAGGCCGAGGCGTGCAGATTGCTCGAGGTCAGGAGTTCAAAACCAGCCTGAGCAAGAACGAGACCCCGTCTCTACTATAAATAGAAAGAAATTAATTGGCCAACTAATATATATAGAAAAAATTAGCCGGGCATGGTGGCGCATTCCTGTAGTCCCAGCTACTCTGGAGGCTGAAGCAGTAGGATTGCTTGAGCCCAGGAGTTTGAGGTTGCTGTGAGCTAGGCTGACACCACAGCAGTCACTCTTGCCTGGGCAACAAAGCAAGACTCTGTCTCAAAAAAAAGGCAAGGCGGTTTTAACATCAATCAAAGCAAAACCTAAGTGGAGAAGTAAATCTGCTACGCACTCCTCTCCTCCAAGCCACATGTAGCAATGAATCCAAAAGTCAAAAGCAAAATATTTGAAGTATCCATACTAGCAGTTCTTGTCATTAAGAAAGAAAATTGAGTTAATCATATAGCCTGCAGGCCCTCACTTCAAAATAACTTCAAAATAACTTGAAAATCAATGCTGCCATATTATTTCCAATGACATTAAAAATATTTACATTTGTATTTTTTATTAGTACAGTTATGGCACGTGGTAATGATCAGTGCTATCCATTAAATATTTCGGTTTTTTTCTCCCAGATGCATGATGACATTATATTTCCTGAACTCTGGGAGTTAGGTGTGGCCATGTGGTTTGCTGGCTAAGACACTGTGAGTGAAGGGAGTGGATGCCACCTGCAGACAAGTTTGGAGAGCCAGTGTGTGATTGCCCACGCTTTGCTTTCCGTCTGCAATGGTGGCTGGCAGCCTGCCAGGTAGAGGTTGCTCTGTCGACCTGGCTGTGCTGGTACAGGCCCAGCCAACAGCACAGTAGATATGCAGCACAGGTTAGAAGTAAGCTTTTGATGTTTTAAGTTACTGAAACTTTGAGGTTGGATGTTACTGCTGCCATTACATGGAGTCACTTGGCTGATGTATAGGGTTTCTTTAAAGCTTCTGAGGATTAAAATGAGCCTTTAGATAACCTTTCAGATAACTTCAGAAAAGATTTTGGCTTGATGAGTGTGATAAAACACTTACCATCTACAAACTAGAGGGACTAATGATAATTTTGCCAAACTTTCTAAGAAGGACTCATTTTCCAATCCTTTGATGATTTATATAGCATAATATATACTTATAATGTATATAATACATAATACATAATAAACACAACAAGTGTTTCTGAGAACCTTAAAAGTTTTATAGAGTGGCAAACAGACATGGAAGAAATTACCCTTATATCCTTATTACCCTTATATACCCTTTTTGCCCTTATATAAGATTTAATATTAAAAATTTCACACTTTTAAAACATTGGTTGTAAGATCTCCTATGCCCATTTTCTATAAGACCGGCCCTTTCTGGATGTATTTGCTACAAGAACCTCATAATAAAGACTGAACTGGCTGGCAAATCTACACTATTCAACAAATTTATGCTAAGCTTCACTGTGCCAAAGTTATATTTTAGCACCCTCTGCTGGAGAAATTATATATACCTCTGTTTTATATATAGGTGATTCCTGCCAATGTGATTTTTTTGACTTGTGCCTTTTAATACAGACTCTAGAGAGTATGTTATTTAAAATCTGCACTAAAAGATGTCTCTCCTTTATACAAATGCCCTTCTGACAAACTATCCATGTACCAATGGCATTTGTCTCCTGCAGATGCTCTAGAAAAAGAAAGATATATGCACGTATAGTTGTTAAAATGTGTGTAATTCATTCAGCAAATCATGTGACAAAGAGCCAAGTGGTGAGAATCCCATTTTAAGCTAAACAGATGCTATCACTTGTCTTAGTCTGTTTTGTGCTGCTATAACAGAATACCACAGATTGGGTCATCTATAAAGAAAGGAAATGTATTTCTTACAGTTCTGGAGGCTGGGAAGACCCAGGTTGAAAGCATCTGGTGAGGGCTATGTCCTTCCATGGCAGAGGTGGAAGGACAAAAGGGCAGGAAGGAGCAAGAGGAAAGGGGGCTGACTTAGCCTTTTTATCAGGAAACAACTCCCTTGATAACTAACCCACTCCCAAGATAATGGCATTCATTTCTTCATGGGGGCAGAGCCCTCATTACCTGAGCACCTTTTTTTAAAGGTCCCACCTCTTAATACTGTCACAATGGCAATTCAATTTCAATGTGAGTTTTAGAGGGGACATTCAAACTATAGCATCTCTGTCCTCAGGGAGTTTACAGTCTTATTGGGGAGCAGACTTTTACCAAATGGAGAGATCAATAAGTATTTAATTAGGAACCGTGATGTGCTTCGAAAGGCTGCCACTAACTATGTGAGCATGTTAGCTGGCTGAGTGTATTAACCTAACTCAGGCTGGCTAAGCCTGAAAGCAGTGTTTGGGCTGAGATGAACTGGACTCACGGACAGGTGCTAAGCAGCTGGGGAGCAGGACGGACTGGGGAGGAGGAATTGCAGCCATGGGAAGTGGCAGGGACACCACTCTGTGAAACACTCTGTGTTTATGAAAGACAAACAAGGTTCCAGAGTAAAAAAATCCAGGGGGAGTTTTGCTCTTTGACTTAGGAAGGATGAATGGGGGGCAGGATAGATGGGACAGGCAGTACACCATCAGCTCTGTGTTTCCAAAAAAAGAAATTACTCTTGCTGTGTTTTGGAGAAGTAATAACTGATTGGATATAACGAGTGGCTTCCCTTGACTCTAGAGTTGAACCTAGTGCCTGAGCATGACATTTAGAGTTCTCTAGGCTTGTCTATTTTTCCAATTTCATCCTTCATGTGATTTTTCTATGATTACTTATTGTTTCTTGAGGACATGCACCAAGCTCATTTGAAGTGCCCTTTCTTTTTCTCTCTTCTCCTTTCTTCATGTATAGAAATGCCAATTATTCCTAAAGGACCAAAGCAAAACCACCTCCTTTGGGAAGCTTTCTCTGAGTCCCTGTGCAACATGAATTCTGCTTCTGTTTCCTCTCCACTTCCATAATATAGCATCTGCATTTCTACACAAGAAACCTCAGATTTCTCTCTGCCATGAAATTGTAAAATATAAAAGGGACAATATCCTCTTCATCTTTGTATGCACCCCCCAAATGTTTCCTAGATCCTTGCTTTAAACTCAATAAATGCAGTTTGATGTGAAATTTCATTGTTACATTTCATTTTACCCCCTAATAAATTTCATTAAATCTCTCATAGACACAAACTAATAAGGATGCATTCACACACGTAAATACATTTAGAGCCACACTCCTAAGAGCAGAATGGGCAAGAGCTCAATTTTGAGGGAGTTAAAAGAGAATACTGTAGAAAGGAGACAGAAGAAGGGAGGGGAGGTGGGAATGAGTAGGGAGGTGAGTTGGAGTGAGTGGGCAAGTAGGTGAGAGGGGGACTAGTCAGTGAGGTGGCCAGGGGATGAACGTGTAAGCAGCCCTGCCAATACAAAGCCGAAGGCTTGCTCTGCTTCAGACAATGTCTATCTTTTTCACACATTTACATTATGGGTTGGAAAAACAGATTTGCCACAGTCACAAACAAACTAGCTGAGACACGTATGTGTATATCTATTTCAATATGTAAGACAAGATATAATGTGTACTTGCTATTCTCTTTGCCATTTTCTAGTTTGGGGGAAAGCTCTACTAAATTTGAGTTGATGAATGGTATTCCCCTGCTAATCGTGAAAGTCCTGACTCGTAGGGATCAGTGCATATGGATCAACTGGGCATCTTGTGAAGACATAGATTGTGATTGATTAGGCCCAAGGGTGGGGCCCCAGGTTCTGCTTCAGGTGATGCTGATTCTGCTGGTCTGTGGCCCATACTTTGAAATACAAGGGACTGGATGATTTCTGGTAATCCTTTCTCGTTCTTTTATAACTGTTTTGTTGGGAAAACCTTCAACTTTTTGGAAGTATTCTCCTGTAACTCACTTATAGTTGAATCTATATAGTTTTCAGGTGAAAACAAAATAAGTCATTGTGAAGCAAGGAATTAAAAAGGTAAGTAACAATCCTAAAAATAATCCAGAGTTTTTCTTAAGGCAATAAAAATGTCCAAAGTAAGTGGCAAGTGCTAAGCCTGAATTTTTAAGGGTGCCCTTAAAATCTGGTGGACAGCCACTGTTGAGTAAAGGTTTGGTCCTCATCTCTCTTACAGGCGAATGGACCAGATCAGTAGATATTAAAGTTTTTTGTTTGTGACTCACAAAAAGAAATATATTTTAGGTTGTGATCCTCCATATAAATAAAAGTTTCATAAATAAAACAATACCTTTACTGTATGCAATGTACTCTGATAATTTTTATTCTATTGTGATCCATTAAAAAAATGCTTCTCACAACTCACTAATGTGTGGTGGCCTGTGGTTTGCAAAATCTGGACTAGATGACCCTTTCAGCTTTTTCCTTTTTTTTTTTTCATCACTGTTGATTAGCAAAATGTCATAAGACTGTGTTGCATTTAGATTTCTAAAGCATGTATTTATTTTTGTGTGAGATACAATATTGGAAGGTGGGACTCCAGGTTAGGCTGGATGGCAGAAAGACCTGCTATGTCTTCCAGAAGAAATTTTTATTTTAGTTGCCAGTTATTTGATTTTTTTCCTCCAATCTACAACATAACTACATGTTTGATCCTTGGAATTTTATGGAGACAAGCTGGGGTATTTTTCCTCCCCTCAAGCCTCTTAACTCTCACTTAAGCAAGGCAGTAGAGCAGAATGGTTATGAGCCTGGGCTGAGGGCAGACTGGTCTGCACTGTGGCCCTCCCATAGTTACAAAGTTACTATGTAACTTTGGTCTAGTTACTTAACCTCACATGCCTCAGTTTCTTCATCTATAAAATGGGAATAATAACACAGGTTGAATATCCCTTATCCAAAATGCCTGGGACCAGAAATGTTTCAGATTTCAGATTTTTTTTCAGATTTTAGGATATTTGTATATGCATGAGATATTTGGGGGATGGGGCCCCAGTCTAAACATGAAATTCACTTATGTTTCATATACACCTTATGCACATAACCTGAAGGTTATTTTATGCAATATTTTAAATACTTTTGTGCATGAAACAAATTTTGTGTGCATGAGGTGTCAAGCATGGAATTTTCCACTTGCGGTATCACATCAGTGCTCAAAAAGTTTTGGATTGTGGAGCATTTCGAATTTGGATTTGGAATTAGGGATGCTACAAGTTCCTACCTAATAGAATTGAGGTAAAGATGAAATGAGTTAACATAGTAGACAAGTATGACAAAATGTCATCAGTCCCTGTTACTTAGTTGTAAATTATGATGTGAAGTTTTGAGCCTAACTCTAATTTTCATGATAAAGTAGAAAAATATTACTGTTATTAATAAGTACTTTTTAAACAGTGGCTTGAACATAGTGACTTGAGCTAGAATATTAAGTCCAATAAAAGTCTTTTTGGTAATCTTCAAATGTAATTTTCCCCCAATCCTGATTCAGATGGGCCTGTAATAATTTAGTTATCCAACTGATTAACATCCTAAAACTATACTGGGGGAATAAAAATTCCACCAGAAATTTCAACTTTGTACTAGAAAATACAGATCCAATAAAAAGTCACATTTCTCTGGAAATGTTAACAATCAGAGTTTTGTTTAAACGGAAGGATTCTGGCTTCGTTCTATGTATACACAAAGGAAACATGACATATTTTAGGAATCTGTTTCTTTTTGCTTGGTGGTCTTCCCCCCATAGTTACCCAGTTTTTTGGCAGGGGAAAGTGGTTATGGAAGTTTAGGGAAGGATAGATTGAGCTGCTAAAAGGAAGAAATATGGTATCTATTTTTCAAGTATTCTACCTATTAAGTTGTGAAAATAATAGTATAGCTACTTTTTAAAAGTTCTAAATTGATTAACTTTTCCCTAAAAAACTAACGAATTAACCTAAACAACTATAATGTAAACCTTTATACCTATGATCTAGAACCAAATATTCTACCTGTCTTGGGAATGATTACACGAGGAAAGGAAAGGAGCATCAGCTATGTGTGCCTTCCTGCCCATGACAAGTCAAAATCTGTTACTGTAGTTAGCCAGTCAAAATCTGTTACTGTAGTTAGCCATTTAAATTGCCACATGGACGCTGGCGTGTGTTCAGTGCTTAATATAACTTAACCAAACCACTGCTAGGACTTGAACCATAAAGGATTTCCATAAGGTCACAATGGAATCGGGGGACAGAGTATTTGAAATAAGGGTATTTTTCCAAGTAAGGTCTAAAAGGAAAATTTGAACTGTCTCCTTGGTTCCTCACTCCTGTTGGTCAGGAAGCCTGCCCTTCTCAATGACGCCTTGAACACCTCCTCCCCTCCTCACCTCTCCGCCCCACCCCATGCCCTTGCCCAGAACGGCATTAGTCCAAATTTGCATTTCTGCAACCTCCTTTAGGTTGCCTTCCAACATATCCTCAATACTACTGCTAGGCCTAATCTTTTTTAAAATGCCACTTTGGTCTTGTCATCTTCTCTTTTTATAGTCTTGTCACTACTTTGGCTTTAACTTTCCCAAGTTTGCAGATGACTGCTTCAGTCCTAACGGCTCTCTTGAACTCCTTCCATGCATACACTGGAGTCTTCCTGCTGAACTCCTTGAGCCAAATGATCTACCATCACCCTCCAAGTCCTGCATGGCAAATGTCACCTAATTCCCCTCCCATCAAAGATTTCTGTTCAGGGCACTGACTTTCATTCAGTCACTCAGGCTAACAGTCTAGAAGTACTGTTGGCTCTTCCCACGTCCTCGGCAGCACAGACAACTTGTGGGTCCTGGCTCTGCAGTGCTGCTCCCACCATCCTTCCTTCCCCAAGTTCAAGCTCTTGTAGCTTTTTGCCCAGATGAGTGGAATGAGCAATGTATTAATATATGATACTGTATATTTATATAACACTGTATATTGAGGACATAAAAAGAAAACGAGAAAGTTTGTTTTTAAGATTAAGCTTTCCTAATGTTTGCTGTAAAGACAGATACTTGGTCCTTAGGTTACATGTTCCTGTGTCAAATAGGATAATAGGAAGTATCCTGAGGGCATAGGAGGAGTTCTACTTTCAGTGTATCACTATGAATTGCTGTTTCCTTGCTATGAGTTGTTTTCAGTGGGCGTAAATTTATAAAAGCAAGACTTTAAAATAATAGGTCATCACTAAAATGGCCAGGCAAACCTTTTGTACCACACAGGAGTTTTCTGGGGTTTTTTTGTGGCAAAATATGTAAAGAAAAGTTACACTCTTTTTTCTTTTACTTTTAGGTGAAAGTGTTGTAGGTTGGAATCCTGGGAAGAAAATTCTGAGACGCATTCTGCGAGATGATTATTAGGGAACCCCCTTGGTTTCAACACCAGCAGAGGGAATGGGGAAGAAGGAAGAGGACTGAGCAGAGGGAAAAGCCAAGATGCATTTCAGGCCAGAGACTGCTTGGCTGACCCCACGGGAGCTCTGAAGCTAGAATGGGCCTTAAACTGAGTTGGGCTAAGATGGCCAGATCTTCATATTCCATGGGCCAGTCACTGGATGTGGGCAACCCCAGGTAGGGGTGTAGACAAGGCACTCCCTAAAATGCCACCAGCACTCCCTACAGCTGGAACAAGACCAACACAGAGGGGGCTACATCTGGATGGTGGCTCACACAGTGTACATCCCAAAAGATAAGTATATAAAGTTTGCTGACTGCTATGGTCTAAATGTTTGTGTTCCCCAAAATTCATATGTTGAAACCTAATCCCCAATATGATGGCATTAGGAGGTGGGATCATTGGCGATTCAGTCATGAGAGGGGAGCCCTCATCAGTGGGATTAGTGCCCTTATGAAAGGGACCCCATAGAGCTGCCTTGCCCATTCACCAAGTGAAGACATAACTAGAAGGCACCATCTATGAACGAGGAAGTAGGTCTTCACCAAACACCCAGTCTGCAGGCACCTTGATCTTTGACTTCTCAGCCCCCAGAACTCTGAGAAATAAATTTCTATTGGTTATAAGCCACTCAGTCTATGGTATTTTGTTCTAGCAGCTGGAACGGACTAAGACACTGACCTTTTCTGCCACAAAAAGATAGAGTGACCCTCTTCATTAGCAAAGCATGTAGCAGATGTTTTTGGAAAAATAACCACGTTTAATCTGTTTCCTCAAGACAAAGGGAATGTCTTAACAATAAATGAGAAAGTTGTTACTTTAGAAAGAAATACACTCTATGGAGAGAATACTATGAAAAGGAATATTGATAAACATTTCCACTGTTAGATGATTTAAGTCCATCTCTGGAAAAGTAGTGATGAAAAAAAAACGATTTAAATCCAAAACTATATAACTATGCTACCTATCTGCACATAAACATGGACAATGAATTGTTTCATATTGTTTAAAATTTTTCTAAACAAAGAGTTTCTGTGAATTTTTAAGCTATTTGTAAAAATAGTAAAAAAGCAAATCTTTTAATTAGTGTTCAAGAAAAACTAACATAGGAAAGATGGAATGCTAGCTGAATTTCAGCAAAAATCTTTGTACAATAAATGGACAGGATTGAAAAACTGTGAGTCACAATTCAAAGTCACTCAGAGATACACTGCTATCATTTGGATCTCTGCATCCTTTTTAGGTATTAAAGGAAAATGTTTCTCTACTCACCACACTGCTGACACTAGGGGTGTATGTGTGTGTGTGTGTATGTGTGTGTGTGTGTATGTGTGTGTGTGTGTATGTGTGTGTGTGTGTATGTGTGTGTGTGTGTGTGTGTGTGTGGTGGGGTGTCCATGCCAACCAATCCCCCAACTCTGTAGATACCAACTGGGTGTCCTACAATTCAATTCTGATATTATCCAGAGTTAATGTAGACTTTGGATAGTGTAGACTCACACGAGACTGTCCCCACTTCAAATGCCAGTTGCAAATCTGGGCTTCCTATACTTCTGGCCAATGATCAGAGGTTCCCAGAATACTCCCTCAGATTCCGTAATTTGCTAGAATGGCTCACAGAACTCAGAGAAACATTTTAGTTTAATTTACTGGTTTATTATAATTGCTATGATAAAGGATACAAAGAACAGCCAGATGAAGAGATATATAGAGCGAGGTCCGGAAGGGTCCCGAGCATAGGCACTTCTGTCCCCATGGAGTTGAGATGCACCACCTTCCAAGCACATGGATGTATTCACCAACCCAGCAGCTCCCTGAACCTGGTGGTTTAGGGATTTAGGCTTCATTATGTAGGCATAACTGATTATTAACTCAATCTCTAGTCCCTCTGTCCTCCTCAGAGGATGGGGGTGGAGCTGAAGGATCCATCCTACTAATCATGGCTTGGTCTTTCTGGTGACCAGCCCCATCCAGGAGCCCACCAAGAGGTGCCTCGGTAGAACAAGATACTCTCCTATCACCCGGGAAATTCCATGGGATTCAGGAGCTCTGTCTCAGGAATCTCAAGGTCAAAGACCAAATATTAGAATAAAAGATGCTCTTGCACCCCTATTGCTCTAGAAACTATAAGAGTTTTAGGAGCTGTGTGTCAACTACTGGAGGCAGAAACCAAATATATGTATTTTTATGTCATAATATCTTTTAAAATGACAAACATTAAAATTAAGTATTAAGATAAACTAAATTTACATCATTGAACTGTTGAATCTCAAAGTATTAATTATTTTCAAAAGATTTTTTTAAAGCAATTGAAGACTATTTGGTGATTGTGATGGGTTGAATTGTGTTCTACAAAAAGGTAAGTTGAAATCCTCATGTCCCCTGAATGACCTTATTTGGAA
Organism: Mirza zaza; assembly: GCA_008750895.1. Lineage (NCBI taxonomy): Eukaryota > Metazoa > Chordata > Mammalia > Primates > Cheirogaleidae > Mirza > Mirza zaza. The sequence goes on from VSMD01003707.1 coordinate 10,548, forward strand.
GTAGGGTCATTTCAGATATAATTAGTTAAATTAAGATGAGGTCCTACAGGTGGACCGTTATGTCATCTTACATGACTGGTGTCCTTATAAAAAGAGAGAAGAGAAACATAGAGAAGAGGCCAGGCAAAGAGGGCAGAGACTGGATTTATGCAGCCAGAAGGAACAGCTGGGGCCACCAGAAGCTGGGACAGGCACGGAAGTGTCCTTCCCTAGAGACTTCAAAGGGATCATGTGACCTGCAGGCACCTTGCTTTGACTTCTAGCCTCTAGACCAGTGACAGAATAAATTCCTGTTGTTTTAAGCAACCTAGTTTATGCTATTTTGTACTTTGTGTTTCTAGCAATCTGTTTCTTTCTTTCTTTTTTTTTTTTTGGAGACAGTCTCACTGAGTCACCCTGGGTAGGGTGCAGTGGTGCAGTGGCATCACCATAGCTCACTACTACCTCAGTGCCTGGCTAATTTCTCTATTTTTAGTAGAGACAGGGTCTAGCTCTTGCTCAGGCTGGTCTCCCTCCAACTCCTGACCTCAAGCGATCCTCCCACCTCGGCCTCCCACAGTGCTAGGATTACAGGCATGAGCCACTGCACCTGGCCTGTTTCTAGCAATTTAATGCAGTTATATTAAAATTTTTCCCTACCATTAAAAATAAAATTTTTGGTAGGGGAGATATCACTTCACCAATTGCAGCGCATTTGTGTATTTTTAACCCACAAAGAAGTCTACATTGTTGGGTACTTGAGGCTGACTTGCAAATTAACCAAAGTTTTAAAGTACTTTTTTCATTGTAAATATTTCTGTAAATACTACCAATTGGAAATTAGAACAATAGAGTACTTTTCTGAATCCAATCCTGTTTTTATTTTATACAGTATTTCCCAGCTGTGATCTTTGGATCAAATGCCAAGAGCTGGAAAAAATAGTTTGTACCAGTTTCAAGAAGTATGTCTTTGGGTTTTTGTAAATAATTTTAACTCAAATAAAATTGCTACTTTCAATATAAAAAAATAATTTGTTTAAACTTAAATGTTTTATTTCTCTTCATCTCAACTTTTTAAATTTCTTTTTTTGTACCTTTCATAATATAAAGTAATAAGTGTGGTAATTTGTAAACAAACACATTAAAGGTGTGCGCTCAAAATTTTTTGTTTTAACTAAAGAACAACATACAATAAAAATGTTTGAGTATGTGCTATAAATTGTGTTTGAAAAGTTATTTGGAGAAATAATTTAAGGCCTAGAATGGTGAGCTTCTTTGTTTCTGCCAGGCCTTGAGGCCATACTAATCCAGGATTCCCTTAATCCAATTTCAGAATTTGAACTTTTCTGGGTCAGCCAGATCAGTCAAAGCCAACCCAGGCTGCAGGTATATTTTCTGGTCCCCTCTTGTTCCTGTGGTGCAGGACTTTGGTGCCCTGAGCCCTACCGTGGCTGGGAGTCTCCCTGTGCCCCAACCCTGCGACTCCAGCTTCCTCCCTGACCCCCAGAGCTGTGGATAGCACCGCTCAGCCTCATCTTAGGATCTTCCGATGCTCCCCTGGGTAAAAGAGCCTCCAAATGCCAGGCTCTCATTTCAGATTTTCCATTTCTATCTTCTTCCCAATCTTGGCCAAGTTATTTCTCGTTGTCTTATTAGCTCTTTTGATACTTATAGAAAGATTTTTTTTCTTAATTCTGATTTTTTAAGTTATATTCACCTAGAGAGTTGGCCTGATTTATCTAGGCTACCATTACTGAAAGCATAATCAGAAAACATTTAGAGACCACTATTCTAAACTGTGCCAATGATTTCTTAACTCTCCAGTCTTTTCTCACCCCTAATCTCACCTCCACTTTGCTTCCAGATCAATATTTTTAAAACAATATTCCCATCAAGCCATTTTCCTGCTCCAAAAAAAAAAAAAAAAGAAAAGAAAAGAAAAGAAAAAAATCCCTCAATGACTTTCACTGTGTGGTCACTCTGTACTATGTCAATTTAGTCAAGCTGGAATTTCCCAGTATTTCCTTTCTTCTTTATTTCTGGATTTTCTGGATCCATAGAGACATGCTGGATGATATTTGGGAGATCTAAATGAAATGGCTGGCAATTGTTTTTTTAAGTTTTGATGGCTGGTGGAGAGTGCTAGGCATATAGTCACTGATCTGCAGCTGGCACACTTAATTGACATGGAAAAGCACCCAAAACCACAGTTCATTTATGTACTAGGTTGAATGTGCTGTCCTTCCAAAATTCACATTCAGAATGTGACCTTATTTGGTAATAGAGCCTTTGCAAATGCAATTAATCACATTAAGATAAGGTCATACAGGATTAGGGTGGACCCTAAATCCAATGACTTGTGTCCTTATAAGAAGGCCATGTAAAGACACAGAGACTCAGACACAGGAAAGAATGCCGCATGAAGATGGAGGCAGAGATTGGAGTGATGCAGCTTGGCCACCAAATGCCAAGGATTGCCTGCAGCCACCAGAAGCTAGAAAAGACTCCTCCCTAGAGTCTTCAGAGGGAGCACGGCCCTGCCAGCACCTTGATTTTGGATCTCTAGCCTCCAGGGCTGTGAGAGAATAACTTTCTGTTGTTTAAGCTGCCTAGTTTCTGGTACTTTGTTATGGCAGCTGTAGGAAGCGAATACACTCAGTTCCTGCCATGTCTCCTCCATCAGTTTCTGCAGCTGATCAAACAGCTAAAATTCAGGCCAATTGCCAGGCTTTAGAGATCAAACATTTGGATCAATATCTGATAAGCGCCTACTATGTGATAACACATAAATGCTGAATCTGTGGCTTCTTCTCTTACTGATCTTAAAAGTAGTATGGGATTGCTGAGAGGGAACAATGAATGTCACCCAACTGAGAAATTAAAAAAGGAGTGAGATATCTGAAGGCCAAAATATGACCTTTATTAATAATAAAGGCTACGTCAGAGAACATACAATAATATGTAAGCCAGCCAGGCCTGTTAATTAAACCCTAAGTGAAAACAACTAGGGTGGACCTCCCTATGCTGATGACAAGGCAGCTCATATTCAAGAGGAATGTGGTAGGAGTGGAGCTTAGCAAACCCAGCTTATTTTTCCTAAATTTACCAATTAAGTCACTCCTCCTCTGACCATAGAATAAAATCATAGGGAGACCAGACATACTATACCAATTGAGCTTCCTTCCTCCTGGAAGGAAATAGCAGCAAAGAGACAAGTGTTCCCCTGTAAGAATCAGATATGGGAAACAAGGCATATATACATATTTATATGCATGCATATATACTGGTATGGTTCAAATGTTGGAGTTTCCCCGAAATTCATACGTTGGAACCCAACATGATAGTATGAAGAAATAGGGCCTTTGGGAAGTGATCCAGTGATAAGGGTTCCACCCTCATGAATGGGATTAGTGGCCTTATAAAGGAGGCTCGAGTGAACTTCCTTGTCTCTTCCACCCTGTGAGGATACAGCAAGAGGTGCCATCTATGCCCAGTTACAATGTCCTTCACCCTTAGTTTCTGCAAAGGCTGATATTTAAGGATCTCTTCTAAAGATCAGAATTTGTCAAGATAGGAGTTCCTAAAGCATCTGGAGAGACAGTTGCACAGTCTTCCTCAATTCAGGAAATGGCACCACCATTCACCTAGAAACTCCAGCTAAATACCTGGGAGTCATTCTTAATTCTTCTCTTTTCTTCATCTGCCCCCACATCAACTAATTCTGATGATTCTCCTTCCAAAATTTGTCTTAAATCTGTCCTCTTTCACTAACTCCAAGCCACCACCATCTTTTACTTAGATTATCCCAGAGTTTTGGATTCAGAAGTTCTGGGGTAGGGCTTGAGAATTTGCATTTCTAACAAGTTCCCAGGTGATGCTGATGCTGCTGGTCTACAGACCATTCTTTGAGAACCACTGCTTTAGAGTAATGGCTCTCAACCATGAGCCAACATTAGAATCACTTTAAATGCTAATGTTTGCTCATGGATGAGAGAACATCAAATTCTAATGTGAGCTTTAAAAAACTATGCTTAGGCCCCACTCCTAGAGATTTTGATTCATTTGGTATGGGGATGAGGTTTGGCCATCTATAATTTTTAAATCTCCCTAGGTGATTCAAAATGAAATGCACATCCTGGATGAAGAAACACTGCCAAGGTTTAGAGGAATGGACAAGTTTATTTGCTTCTCATGGCTTTCGCTCTAACTGTTCCTATCACCTGGTATGCTCTTCCTATAGGGGTTTCCATGGATTCTTGTCATTCCGGACTCAGAATGTCACTTCCTCATGTGGGCATTCCCTGATTCCCTCAACCCAAAATAACATCCCTAGCTTTATCATACCACCCTGCTTGTTTTCATTACAGGTATTAGCAGTTCCTGAGATTTTCCAATCTATGCTTTTTGTATCTTCCAATTATAATACAAGCATCTTGAATGCAGGCACCTTGTTTGTCTTATTGAATGCTCTATCCCCAGCACTTAGAACAGAGTCTGGCACCTATAGGTAATCAACACATGTGAAAGAACGAGGAAAAAAAAAACCTTTAATAAATTCTTTTAGTTCTATTTTCGACTGAATTTTAATAAAATGTTTTACTTATGCAATAGAACTATCCATGAAAAAGGTACAGAGTTGATTTTTTGTAAATATATCTTAATTGCACTGGGTTCATTCTCTCTTCATAGGAACCCTATATTAAATCTTAAGCAAAGCAAGTAATTATTCCTTAATGTATTTTCATATATGGCATTCCTTCATAATGCTGCTTCTTAGGGAATACAGCTCACACAGTAGGGCGTCTAGGTATGCCCAGGATATTTGTATTGAGTCAAGGGATTGCTGCTTAGATTTGTTTGTTTTTGGAGACAGAAGACAGGGAACAGTAATTTCTAGAAGAGTAGAAAGGTAACGCAGAGAGCAACAGTTACAGGAAAACGGGAAGGCTGTGATTCCTTCTAAAAGAGGGACACATTTATCCTCTCTTCTGGGGGCACCTCTTTAACGAATGAATGTAATCTGGCGCAACTGGTGAGTTTTAATTACAGGTGGACAGATAGGGTGCTTGAGATTATTAAAGTGTCTTGTTTCACAGAGCTTTGTTCAAGTCAGTGCGGCAAAATCTTCATCTACGGGTCACCTGTCATTTGGTCTCAAGGAAGCAGCTGAGTCAAACTTACAACTCAGATAGGTGAATTAAGGGAACTACAGATGTCCTTAAGTCACCCGCGAGCCATTTCTGAAACGTATCACCTATGAAAACATACAACATAACATCTGTTCCGGGGAGTGAGGCGAGGGGGAAGGAGACTCCTTGTCCCTGACGCCTCTCTTTGGCAGGGACCCCAGGACTTCCTCAAAAGTCCCGAGAATCCAACCTTCGCCCTGGGCAATAGGGCTAGCTCAAGAGCAACCAGTTTTTCAGGCAGCCACCTCCTTTCCTCCCTAGGCGTACTTGGTCAATCGCAGCTTGAAACAAAACGACTCTGTGCGTAGAGTAAGGGTTGAAATCTCACTGTCGCCTCGGCAGGAGGGCTGCCAACTCCGCGGGTCCAGAGAACACCATGCCGCTGTCGGCGGACAGAGGCGACGGCTTGAGAAAGACCAAAGGCAGACAGGGCGAGAGGGAGGGTGCAGCAAAGCCCCTGAGCCGGCGATGCATTCTGGGAGTTGTAGTCCTCGCAGGGCCGCGCCCCCCACACCCACCAGGCTCCTCACTCCATTTCCCAGCGGCCCCCGCGCCGCGGAGGAGGCAAACGGAGGGGCGCTTGGTGATGAGCAGCTGGGAGGGAGGGGGCTGGGGGCTGTGAAGCAGCTGCAGCCTCCTCCAGGAGACATTGACATTTGGCGTCTCTGGGGACCGCGGGACCCTGGGGCGGGCGGCGACGAGAGCCCTGTGGCTGCCGAGTGCTCCTGTGCTCTTCCTGTCTCCTCCCCACAGGCGCGCGGCGTCTGCCATGGAAGCGCGTCCGGCCGTCACCAGGGTTCCCGAACGCCGCGGCCCGGGTTCCCCCGAGCGATGAGGGGGTAGAAGCGCCCCGCGGCCCGCCTGCTTCCCGCGCTCCGGCCGCCCGGGCGAGAAAGAGGGCCGGTTGGGCGGCGTTCGCGGTGCCCGCCCTTCGCCGCCCCGCCCCGTGGGGGCGCTGCCGAGGGGGCGCCCGCCGCCCATGCCGCCCCGGCGCCCCGCCGCGCCCGGCGCCCGCCGCTGAAGCCCAGGACGCACCGCCAGCCAGCCCGCGCCCGCCGTCCTGAGCCGGCCACCTCCACCCCCCAAGATGTGGCACAACGTCGGGCTGACCCTGCTCGTGTTCGTGGCCACGCTGCTGATCGTCCTGTTGCTGATGGTGTGCGGTGAGTGGGGGCGTCCGCCGCGGGGATGTTCCACACGCCAGCGTGCTGACCTGCCTGTTTTGTCTGTTTTTTTGTTTGTGTTTTAAGCGTGGTTGGACAAGTGTCTTAAAATCAGCTGTGTCCCCTTTCCTGTCAGGAGTGAGCGCAGAGGAAATGTGTCCCTGACCCACGGCAGGCCCGCGGGCATCCTTAGAGGGAAAGGACAGGATCCAGGGCTGGGCATCTTGTCTCTGGGTTAAAGCAGATATTCTTCACCGGCAGCGGCAGCGTCCGCTCTAGATTGCTGTGCTTGCCACAGTCTGCCCAGAATTTAACCTTGGCCTGTATTCGAAGGTGAAGTGATTGGTTACTCCTTTTTCTTTCTCACAGGTTCTGACCTTAATGATAATGAGAGGTTTCGCTACCTTTATTTAATCTGGGAGTGGCACAGAGTTGGGCTTTCAGCACACGTGAAATTGTTTACTTGGAGTTCAGGCTTAAACCAAATTCCAAGCAGAGGTGTTGAGACCAGGCAGAACTTAAAAACACCAGCTATATTAAACTTCCAGGGTCAGGTAACCTAACCCTTAGTTCTGTAATAATGGTGCTATTTTGTTTGCTGTGGGTATTTTCCTTCTTGGAATGAGAGGAACATTATCTCAAGATAATGTTAGTGCAATGTTAGCTCTTTCTGATTTCTTTATACACGGTAACTGATAACCACCGGTCTCTTAGCAAAGTGGCTGAGCAGTTGTGAAAATTTGAAAAGAATTTAGAACAGATGTGAGTTTATTCATATTCAGAGGACTGAAGTATGGGTTCAGGTTGATGCAGTAATTGGTCAGAATTCATAAAAATACTATAGGGCTTATTCAGTACACGATTAATGTACTAATGAATGCTTAGAGCTATACTTGGAGAAGATATATGTGCGGGCTTGTGCATATGCATGTGTATGTCTTTGTATTTATATACTTGTATGTATATTTAAATTTTGTTCTGTTTTACTATGATACCAGAGTTAAAGCTTCTAACTTGCAGCCTTTTCTGATGAGATAAAGCAGTTGAATAACCTTTCCCAATTTTCCCATGGAGTGGACATTTTGAGCTAATTGTAGATGTTTAAGGTTCTTGAAGTAGGGAAAACAAATCTTTGTGATTTGTTTGCATGTGGGGAAGGAGGAAAGAGTGAGTTGTCCTTTCTGATTTGAACATGCAAGCTACCTAGATGTGGGAATGTGACCTATAGACCCTACCACACCTTGGATGGGATTTGCCAAATTTACCTTTGTGGCATCAGAATTCCTAATTGTTCTCTCCTCTCTCAACAGCTATTTGATGATTTTATTTTATTCATTTTTCTAAAAATGCCTTTATGTTTCAGAAAACATTATGGAATAAGAGGTGAAGTGTGTTAGGCAAAAAGAACATCTTATTTTGGTTGGAATGATCAAGAGCTAATAAATAGCTCTGTGAAGAAGTAATCCAAATACTTTTTTTCTTGGGAGAACTAATAATGGGGTAGCCTCATGTTTTGAGTAGGATGGGGCTGTTTGGCATTTGGGGAGAGGAGGGAAGATCTGACCAGACTTGAGAGAGAAAGTAGGGCGCTCTTTCTAGGGCTGCCATAACAAAATACCACAGGTGGGTGTCTTAACAGAAATGTATTTTTTCATGGTTCTGAAGGCTAGAAGTCTGAAACTGAGGTATCAGCAGGGTTAATTTTTCTTCTGAGGCCTCTCTCGTTGGTTTGAGAATGGTGGTAGTCTCTGTGTGTCCTCTTGTGGTCTTTCCTCTGTGTGTGTCCTAATCTCTTCTGATGAGGACACCAGTTACTGGATTAGGGCCCTTACATGGTGGTCTTCTCCCTGTAGTCTTTGTGTCTGTGTCCTAATCATCTCCATTTATCAGGACACCAGTCATTGGAATAGGGCCCTCACCCTTATTACCTGATTTAACCTTAATTACTTCTTTAAAAGCCTTATCTCCAAATACAGTACAGTCATTGGGGGTTAAGACTTCACCCTGTGAATTTTGGGGCGGCAAAATTTAGTCTGTAAAACGATCCTTCTTACCTTTCTGGTGGCCACAAGCTTTTTTGAGAATCTGGTGAATGCTGTGAACCCCCCCCCCCCTTTTTTATTTTTTTAAGAAAAATGCACCAATACATTCCACTTCCCCTGCCCCCTTTGAGAGATTTCCTGGACCCCTCTTCCTTACTCACAAACATGGACATCAGATTAAGAGCCTCTGCCCTTTGGGCTGGGTTGCCTTGTTTCCTGATTTCATTCAGTTCAGCAAACTGAGTACTGAGTGTTTGCTAGGCACTGGGAACACAGAATTTGTGACAGGGGTCTGTCCCAAGGAATTCATAACTTAGTTGCTTTAGAACTCTGACAAACTCTTTCACATATTGAATTCTGATTTTCAAATTTTAGGTTCCTAGGGAGGTTTTCCTTCTCCTGTCTATATTGACTGTCTCTGCTTTTTCACCTCTTATTCATTCTAAAATGTTTTCCACCTCTACTAATCACCGAAGCTACCCTTGTCAAGGTCAATAACAAATGGTGTCTGTATTTCAAAGCTCCTGGTGGTCACTTAACAGTGCTAATTGAACTTCACCTGACATACTCAGTTCTCTACAGAAGTACAGCATAAAGATATTTTTTTGAGAAGGATTTCTTTTGGCTTTTGTAAGCTGTACTTCCATGGTGTTCTTCCTATGATAGTGGCTAATTATTTATTTTTTCTTAGGTTCTCATCCCCTAGAATTTCTTAACTTTTTTAAACCACAACTTACAATAGGAAGTATATTATTCCTAGTACATTCATAAGTATATAAATTATGTGTCAATCAGTTTGTATCTATCATCTGTCTCTAAAATAAAAAGTTTATGGACTAGTGCTTGCCTTTACTCCATGAAATGATTCTATTTTCTATTTTTTCTGTTGTATCTATATAATATAATAAAAATACATTTCTATGTTATTTTTCTCTTACCTATTCTCTCCCTATGGTATCTTATCCAATCCTAGAGATTTAAATACCAGCTATAACTAGTGAGTCTAAAATGTATGTCTTTAACTTTCACTTCTCTCCTGAGTCCCAGGCTCAAGCATCAAACTTTTTTATTGATATCCCCACTTGGAGCATCTCAAATTTAATACATCTAAAATGGAACTCTTGATTTCTACCACCTGTTCCTCCCCCCAATCTGTCTCATGTGATGTGTTAACCTGCTTCCACTCAGGGGTTCCAGCCAAGGACTTAGGTGTCATCCTTGATTTTTGCCCTTTCCTTTCCAGCTTTCTCTTCAAAAACTCATCAATTCCATGTGCAGGTCTTCTCACTTTTATATCTTTAAAAAATAGGAAATATGTTCACTTCTCCACAACCACCACCATCACTATCTTTGCCTTGGCTTAGTTTCCTAACTAGCCTTTTTTCCAACTCATCTTTTCTTTATAATTTACTTTTCACATACTAGTCAGACTGTTTTATGAAGGTAATACTTTGTCAAAAGTTTTTAAAAGAAGACATATAGTTTCAAAAGCTGGGACTACAGGCATGCACCACTGTGCCCGGCTAATTTTTTCTATATATATTAGTTGGCCAATTAATTTCTTTCTATTTATAGTAGAGACGGGGGTCTCGCTCTTGCTCAGGCTGGTTTCGAACTCCTGACCTTGAGCAATCTGCCTGCCTCGGCCTCCCAAAGAGCTAGGATTACAGGTGTGAGCCACCGCGCCCAGCCAATTTGAGACATTATTAACCTTCATAGATTCCCCATTTCTTTCCATGCTTGCCATTAATAACATAATTTTTAGCTAATTTAACAGGATTTATATTTTGATTGTGCAAATATTATGCCATGCTGGTCAAATAGTGTAATATAACACACACCTCATTTCTTATATGGCTCTTCATTTTTGACGTTAATACATAATTGCCTCTTTAATTTACATAGTATTATTTTTTTTGTATGTTATCTATCCACTCTCCCAAATGTTGCAAAATCTCTTATACTCATCAGTAATATTTCCCATATTTTCGAATGAATTACTCTTCCTCTCCTCCTTCCACCCAGTCCCAGAGCCCTCCTTCTCAACAGCTGTCATTCTCCTATGGAAAGCTATACTTTCTTAGCTATCCTGTTCTATATCCTGTCTTCTAGATCTTATGCCATCATCTTTCTCAGTTTATACTCTCGTTTTGTTAGAGCACATTTTCTAATAGCTTTCTAAGAAAGAATGCCTGGAAAATAATTTTGAGCTAGTGCCTGAAAATGTCTTTTTATTATTTTCTACCTTTGTACTTGATTGATAATTTGAATAGATTTGAGGTTGTAAATAATTTTCATCTCCAGAATTTTGAAATCAGTATTCCATTGATTTCTAGCTTCCAGGACTGATTTTGAGAAATCCAATGCCTTCTATTTCCTGTCCTTATAGGTGACTTGGTTTCTCTTTCTTAATGCTTTTTGGGTAGTTTTTTTTATCATTGGTATTCTGAAACATTATAGTAATATACCTTGGTATGTGTCTCTTTTTGTAGAACACTAGGCCCTTTCAATTTAGATTTTTCTTCTTCTGAGAAAATTTTGTACTTGATCTTTGATAATGTTCTCCACTTCATTTTCTTGTTTTTTTCTCTCTCTGAAATTTCTGTTAGTTGGATGTTGGACCTCTTGGGCTGATTCTTTAATTTTATCTTTTTATCTCCTATTTGCTGTTTCAATTCCTTCCTTCCCCTTTCTTCTGGGAGATATTTTGGGTTTTATCTTATGTTGAATTTTTAATTTTAGCTATCCAGTTTTTAATTTCAGAGCTTTCTTGTTCTCTTATTCTTGCTATTCTATAGCACTTGTTCTTGCTATATATATATATGCAGTATCTTATTTTCCCTAAGCTTATTAGTTATAGGTTTTTTTGGTTTTTTTTTCTTTTTAAATAATGTGTTTTCTCCCTGCATTATCTGTGTTGCCCATGTTTTTTCCTTCTGCTTGTTTGCTTTGGAATCTTTTCTTTTTTTCTTTTTTTTTTTTTTTTTTGAGACAGAATCTCACTCTGTTGCCCGGAGGGCTAGAGTGCTGTGGCGTCAGCCTACCTCACAGAAGCCTCAAACTCCTAGACTCAAGCGATCCTTCTGCCTCAGCCTCCCAAGTAGCTGGGACTACAAGCATGCACCGACATGCCTGGCTAATTTTTTCTATATGTTTTTAGTTGTCCAATTAATTTGTTTCTATTTTTGGTAGAGACGGGGGTCTTGCTCTTGCTCAGGCTGGTTTCGAACTCCTGACCTTGAGTGATCCACCTGCCTCGGCCTCCCAGAATGCTAGGATTACAGGTGTGAGCCACTGCACCTGGCCTGGAATCTTTTCTTGATTAGATGTTTTTTGTAAATGTCTAGTGATCTGTTCTTTGTTCGTTTTTAAAGAGTGAGACAGTAAAAGATGATGATAAATTCTGTGTCAGCTCTGGGCTTATTGCAGTATGATTAGGCAGTGACTTGGCCTCTTCTCTAGGGGTATCCACAATTGTTTGTATCAAAAGAGAGATGTATTCTCTGTGGGTATTCTATTTCTCCAGAGAGGAATTCTCTCATTTTCCACTTGGGTGTGGGAAACTTGGCTGTCTTCATGAATAGATCCTTCTTTTATCTTCCCTCTCCTCACTTCAAACCCTGATCGTTTCATGGTTCTTCATTGCATTTTGTCTCCAATTATTAGCTCCTCTCCTGCCATCCAGTTTTTTGTTTGCTTTGCTAGACCACTTACCACTTGTCCTCAGAGTAATATTTTTAAATGTCTCCCCTTGTTTAAAACCTATTCTCTGATGATTTCCCATTTCTCTTGAAATACAATCCAGATTTCTTACTTTGGCCTATAAAGATCTATGTGAGTAGCCCTCACCTACCTCTCTGACTTTATCTCTCCACTCTCCCCACTACTCATTCCAGGAACAGGCCAACCCTGTACCCTCTGCAGGGCCTTTGTCCTTAGTCTTCGTCTTGCTCTTCGTATGGCTGGTTCTTCTTCATTCAGGTTTCATACCAAATGCCAACTCAGAGGGACCTTCCCTGACCACCTGTGGTAGTTTATTCAGTCACTTTATCTGATATACTGGTAGTTTTCAGAGCACTTAACACTGTCTGAAATGAGCTGTTTTTGAGTCTGTTTCTCCCAGTTAGAGTGTAAGCTTCTTGAAGTTGTGGACCTTTCCTGGCTTACTCATTGTTCTATCCCTGGATGTTAGAATAGTGCCTGGCACATAGTAGGCCCTCATATGCTTGAAGAATGAATGAAGAAAGATTCCTCAGTTTAAATCATTAAATTCCCATTACAAAGAAGTCTTTTTATCTTTTTTTGATAGCTAAGTACAAACATATATTGTTAATGGGAATAACTCATTTTAAAACTAAAAAAATTTTATTATGGTAAAAACACATAACAAAGTTTAACCATTTTTAAGTCTACAGTTTAGTAATGTTAAGTATATTGACATTGCTGTGAAACAATCTCTAAATAACAATTTGTTTTTGACTGACTGCTGTTATTCCACAAATTTTTTTTTTGAAACAGAATCTTGCTCTGTTGCCTAGGCTAGAGTGCAGTGGTGTCATCATAGCTCACTGCAACCTCAAATTCCTGGGCTAAAGCAATCCTCCTGCCTCAGCTTCCCCAGTAGCTGTGACTAGAGGCATGTGCCACCATGCCCAGCTAATTTTTCTCTACAAAGAAGTCTTAATGTAACACAAACAATGGTTCCCTCAAGATGACTAGCCCTTATCCATCAATAAAATACACTTAGTGAAATTTATGTGCATTTGCTGTCAGTGCTGGTCATGAGAGTCTACAAATTAATAAAGCATAATCTCTGCTCTTGAAAACCTCATACTCCAGTAGGGAAGACATTCATACAAGAAGTAAAGATAGTAAAACCTAGGCTTCTATTCCTTTTTCGGGTCATTTGCCTGGTTCTCCAAGAGTAGCCAGCATTAAATTCATCCCTGTGATATAATAAAAATATATTTGGTCTTTGTTCTGGTTTCTGGCACAAAACCCTTGGAATTTCTTGAGTGATAGGAGTGTCTTTTGCCTTTCAAGCTCCTTTTGACCACACCTGAGTTTAGGCTAATAAGGTAACTCAGGTTGCAGCCCCTAGTTACTGTCAAGATGGAGGCTGACCACCTGAAAGACCAAACAGGTGATTAGAATGTGGGAGGTTTCAGCTCCACCCCAGACCTTCAGGGAGGGCAGGGAGGCTGGAGATTAGGTTATAAAAACTGTTGCACATTATGAATGTGATAAATATTTCAAACTTGGCGTATCTAAAACCATATTCCAGATCTTGCTCTTCTTGTATCCCTCTCCATTTCAGTAAATGATAACTTTATCATTTCAATTGTCAGTGAGGCTCCCAAACCTCTCTAAGATACTAGTCTCCCTCACACACGCCTGGCCTCTTTCCCCTTACTCTGGGTTATTTTTTCCTATAATAATAGGAATTATTCAGACAAATATGTTATCAGACAAATATGTTTCAATAAAGATAGTATTTTGAGCATAGAACTCCACAAATATTTGAATGAATGAATGTTCAGCCCTTGAATAATTGGCTGGGATGAAGTTATAGATGGAAAAAGAGGGATCTAAATTGTGGTGCTGTATGTATTGCCTCAGAGTTTATGCTTTCTTATAGGTGATGGGGAGCTAAGAATTTTTAGCAGGAACTTAAAATTTTATAGGCTGCTTAGCTACAGTGTGTGGAGAGGGGGAGGCTAGAAGTCAAGAAACTAGTTAAGAGATTGGCATTAACTAAGTTTGAACTAAGGCAGCAACAGTAGAGTTGGGAGTGCGTAATGGCCTTCTGATTGTGGAATGACCCAGCAACAGTAGTACAACTGTGTCTGCTCTGTCTGCCACTGTGCCTAAGGAGCAGGTGGGATTTGAAGTCTTTGGACAGAATTAGAACCCAGTCAACATAGGTTCTTGGAGAATATCAAGAGTGTGGATGTACATGAGGGAGGAGGAGTAGTTATTTATCATCAGACCCTCCCTTCTCCAGAGATTGTGTTGGTTTTATCCCCTAGTTCAACCCGACCTGATAGACCCTGGGCAGACTGTAATTTGCATGCCTGAGTTAGTACACAGTCCTAAGTTCCTGCTGTGCCTAGCAAAGTTAAATATTATAGTTAGTGAAGCAGAGTTGGATCGGGCTGATCTGTGATTATGTGATCAAGTTGCACAGCTAGCACTGTCACTTATTACCTACCTATGTGACTTGAGCAATGTACTCAGCCTCTCTAATTTTAGTAAGTAGGCAAATTCACAAATAGTCCAGGAATACTGAGCATCGACTGTGTTTCTGCTTATCTATCTCACATTGACATGCAGTTGAATAAATATGAATTAATTGATATTTAAAAAATAGATTTTCAAAGATTAAATATGGTGTTAGAAATTTAAACTATCCTTAGATTAATGTGGTTTTACTTAGGGTATCGTAATATACATTTATTTCAAAGATAATAGTAGAATAAGATAAAATGTATTGATCACAGAAAAGCGGGAACAAATTTTGCAAATCATCTAATTCATTGGTTTTTATACAATTTGCAAAGGTGTT
>VSMD01003713.1:0-75622 GCA_008750895.1 Mirza zaza
AAAAAAAAAAAAAAAAACCTCTGAATTTCCATATGAGAAACAGCAGTTGAAATATGTAATTATATTAAAAATAAAATTGTAATAGCACCAACAAATCAATCAAATTAAAGATATATAATACAAAGAATACACAGTACACACACACAGAAAACCTGAATTTCCATATGAAAAACACTTGAAATATGTAATTATATTAAAAATAATATTTGCAATAGCACCAACAAATCAATCAAATTAAAGATATACAAGACCTTAACAACAAGAAAAAGCTTTGAAACTTTACTGAAATTTATTAAACAAGCTCTAAATAAATGTAGAGATATATCATTGTTCATCAGTAAGAAGTCTCTGTGTTGCAAAGATACCACTTCTTCCCAAATTGATCTGTATATTCAGTCACCACTGGTTTTGCTTTGGAACTTAAGAAGAAGATTATACAATTTAAATAGCAGGACAACGACCAAGAATAGCCAAAACAGCACTTAACAAGAAGTACATGGTAAGATATTTGTCTCACCAGGTATCAAGAGTTATTATAAAAAATTAATATTTAAGATATGGTGGATTGGGCCCAGGGATAGATGAATAGAGTGGTAAAATTGGCCAGGCACGGTGGCTCACGCCTATAATCCTAGCACTCTGGGAGGCTGAGGCGGGAGGATCGCTCAAGGTCAGGAGTTCAAGACCAGCCTGAGCAAGAGTGAGACCCCCGTCTCTACTAAAAAAATAGAAACAAATTAATTGGCCAACTAATAATATATTGAAAATATTTTCTAGGTATGGTGGTGCATGCCTGTAGTCCCAGCTACTCGGGAGGCTGAGGCAGGAGGATCTCTTGAGCCCAGGAGTTGGAGGTTGCTGTGAGCTAGGCTGACGCCACGGCACTCTAGCCTGGGCAACAGAGGGAGACTGTGTCTCAAAAAAAACAAAACAAAACAAAAAAAATAGAGTGATGAAATAGTATCTAGAACACAGAAACATATCCACATGCATTTGCAAATTGGACTGACAGATTAATAGGAAATACAGATTTTCCTATAAATGATAATGAAACAATAAAATTGAGCCCCTATCTAAAAGACAATTCCCAATGAATTATAGACCTAAACATGAACAGCAAAGGTACAATATAGATGCAATATAGAAAAATCTCTTCACCATTCCATTTAAGGAATCCTCTTATTTTTTTTCTTTCCTGGAATTGACCTTGGAGTGGGGAAGGATTTTTTTTATAAGATAGAAGCAGAAACGATAAAGCAATAGAGTTACGTTAGATTAGATTAAAATTAGAGCATCTATTCATTAAATGACACTATGTGGCAGGGACTATTAGTCCTCCCAAATATCCATGTATTTCCCTACACTTCCCAGGCTTCCTTGCTTTATGAATCAGTTGTGATTTGGACAGTAGTGACATAAGTCAGACCTACCACTTAAAAATAACCTGTACAGTCCTCTAGCTCTCCTTCCCTTATTTATCACAGCAAATTTGAAGGCTGTTTCACAAGGTACAGCTACTAACATTGTACTTTGTTATTCCACTCAGATTTGAGGTCCATTTGTTACCCCTGTTTAACCTATCTTATTCTGACTAATAAACACAACAGAAAAAAATGGCAAGTACAAAGTGGAGAAAACATTTGCAAGTGCATATAATAGATAAAAGATTAGTATCTAATATACTTTTAAAATTCCTGTGAATAAGAAGAGGATAAACATCTCAGTAGAAAAATGAGCAAATGATTTGAACAGCCTCTTTTCATAATGCTCAATAAACACATAAAAAGATATTGATTCTCTCCAATAAATGAAAAAATGATACCTCTTCATTTTCATACCCACTAATATTGCAAAAATTTTTTAAGGTCTGATACTACTCAGTGTTAACACAAATGTGGAACAATAAGAATTCTTATCCACTGCTAATGGAAGTACAAATCAATACAACTCCTTTGGAAAACATCTTAGAATTGCCTGAGAAAGGTAATGAAGCTCATATTCTTTAGCCCAGTAACTCTTCTCCTGGGTACATACTCTAGGCCAGTGCTGCCCAACGGACTTCTTACGATGGTGGGAACACATTTATAATTTGGTTGTCCAACGTGGTAACCCTTTGCCACATGCAGCTATTGAGCACTTGAAATGTGGCTACTGTGACCAAGAGCATATTTTATTTTAGTTCAATTAAAGATTCTCATGTGCTAGTGGCTACTGTATTGGACAGAGAAGACCTAGAAAAATTCTCTTACATGTATATCAAGAGATGGTTTATAGGCTCACTCAGGGCCTGCCACTGTTACCATCCAGGTAAGCACCATCCAGGGTCCCAAGGTCTGGCTCCCACAGCGACCACCACTGTCCACAAACAATATTCAGGGACCTAAATACTGACCTTCCCCGGGCCTGTTACCACCACCACCAGTGCCTGTGTGCACCACCCAGGGGCCTGAGGACCACCTCTCCTAAGACCTGCCACTGCCACCATTTAGCAACCCTGCCCCTTCCAGTGGTAGGGCTGTCATGCATCTTTGTGAGCCACCCAGGAGCCCAAACACTGGCCCACACAGGGCCCCCTGCTACCACCACCCACCAGTGCCCCCCCACACACACACCCTAGGGGCACAAGGACTTCCCCACTGGAACCCCCATTTTGATCAAAGCTGTGCCACAAATAACTGCAGCTTAAGCCACTGAGGAATTTGCAGACACCACTAATGCTGATTAAAGCTGAAGGAACTGCACAGAGACTACACTACAGTGCCCAGCTGGAACCAAACCCAAGCAACAGCCTACCCAACCAACACCACAGACGCATCTACACAAAAACGTCTTACCCTGCAAAAGCCACTCCATAAAACTGAAAGAAGCAACTGTTACACCAGATGCACAGATGTCAATATAGAGACACAAGAAACATGAAAAAACAAGGAAATGTGGCACCTCCAAAGGAACACAGTAACTCTTTGGTAACAGACCCCCAAAAAAGAAACCTATAAAATGCCTGAAAAGAAATTCAAAATAATGAATTACCTCACAGAAATGTAGTAAGATACAAAAGAACACAGGTAGACCATACAGTCAGGAAAACAATTCAAGATCTTAATGAGAAGTTCAACAAGAGATAGCTATTATAAAAAATAATCAAACAGAAATTCTGCAACTGACAAATTCAGTAAATGAAATAAAAAATACAATTGAGAGCTTTAACGGTAAACTAGATCAAGCCAAAGAGTTTAGATTTTAAGTCAGTCATCATAAAAATGCTTCAGCAAATAATTACAAATATGCTTGAAACAAATGAAAAAATGGAGCTCTCAGGAAAGAAATAGAAAGCCTCAGTGAGTAATTACAAAAAAATAGAGCTCTAAGAAAAGAAATAAAAAGTCAAATAAAAACTAAAGGGAAACTTTAGAACTCAAAAATACAATAAGAGCACCAAAGGGTGGTGGTGTTCACCAAGGATTCGGGGGTTGGGGGGTAGACCCATATCTGAGGGATGTGGTCAACAGTGTGAAGGGGAGGGGCATATCTCTAACCCTTGCTAGGGAAAGGCAAAGATATAAAATGTAACCAAAAGGTTAAAAAAAAACATTTATCGGGGGTTGGACAGGTGGGAGGGGCGAGGGGGATAGGTATATACATACATAATGAATGTAATGTGCACTGTCTGGGGGATGGACATGCTTGAAGCTCTGACTTGAGGGTGGAGGGAAGGCAAGTGCAATGTACGTAACCTTAACATTTGTACCCCCATATCATGTTGAAATTAAAAAAAAAATACAATAAGAAAAAAGCTCCATGGATGGGCTTTTCTCAACCTCAGAATGGAGGGGGCAGAGGAAAAATCAGTTAAGAGAAGGCAAAACAATATAAAGCACCCAACCTGAATAAAATAGAGAAAACAGACTAAAGCAAAAAGAACGAAGACTGCTAGGACTATAATGAACAACCCAACTTTCATTTTGTTGGAAGGAAAGGTGAAAAAAGGGTAAGAGTAAATGAGCACTCTGAGAAATAAAGGCTGAAACTTGTCCAAGTTGGCAAGAGACAAAAACTACGGATTTAAGAAACTGAGCAAACCCTAAATAGGATAAACTAAAAAAAAGAAAGAAAGAAATCCATGCTGGAATGCATCAAAATCAAACACATTAAAAATCTTTTAAAAAGAAAGAAATATCAAAAGTAACTAGAGAAAAATGACACATTGTCCATAGTAAAAAACTATTAGACTGACAGCATACTTCTCATTAGAAACCATGGAAGCCAGGAGAAATTGGCACGACATTTTCAAGTGCTGAAAGAAGAGGACTGTCAACCTAGAATACAGTGAAAATATCTTTCAGGAATGAAGGAGAAAACAAGACATTCCCAAATGAAAGAAAACTGGGGTAATTTGGAAATAGCAGACCTCTTCTTAAAGAATGGCCAAAAGAAGCTCTAAAGAAAGAAAATAATAAATAAGGGAAACCTGGAATGTCAAGAGGAAGAAAGAATATGGCAGGCAAAAATATGGGCAATTACAATAGGTTTTCCATCTCCTGTTACATCTTCTAGATTATGTCTGTTGATTGAAGCAAACATTACAACACTGTTGATATAGTTCTGAAGTCTGTAGAGGAAACATTTAGAAAAATTGCAGTCATGTGTCATTTAATGACAAGGATACCTTTTGAGAACTATGTCAATAGGCAATTTCATCACTGTGCAAACGTCATAACGCGTACTTACACAAGCCAAGAAGGTACAGCCCATTGCTCATAGGCTACAAATGTGTACAGCATGTGACAGGACTGAATAGTGCAGGTAGTTTTAACGCAATGGTAAGTATTTGTGTGTCTAAACCTATCTAAACATAGAAAAGGCACAGTAAAAATATGGTATAAAGGATAAAAAATGGTACACCTGAATAGGGTACTTAACCACAAACGGAACTTACAGAACTAGAAGTTTCTTTCTTCGATAATAAAGTAACCTTAGCTTACTGTAACTTTCTTACTTTATAAACTTTTTAATTTAAAAAATTTTTTTGACCCTTTAATAATTACACTTAGCTTAAAACACAAACACATTGTACGGCTATACAAAAATATTTTTTCTATATTTTTTATATTCTTATATTTTTTATATTCTTTAATTCTATTAATATTTTTTATATTTTTATATATAATAAAATTTTATATGTTTTTTATATTCTTTAATTCTATTAATATTTTTTATATTCTTATTTTATTTTTAAAATTTTACTTTTTATTTTTTACTTTTTAAACTTTTTTCTTACAAACTAAGACTCAAACACACACTTTAGCCTAGGCCTACATAGGGTCAGGGTGATCAATATCACTCTCTTCCACTTTTACATCCATCCTGTCCCACTGGACAGTCTTCAGGGACAATAACACACATGGAGTTGTCTTCTCCTCTGACAAAAACGCCTTCTTGGCCGGGCGCGGTGGCTCACGCCTATAATCCCAGCACTCTGGGAGGCCGAGGCGGGAGGATCGCTCAAGGTCAGAAGTTCGAAACCAGCCTGAGCAAGAGCGAGACCCTGTGTCTACTAAAAATAGAAAGACATTAATTGGCCAACTAAAAATATATAGAAAAAAATTGGCCGGGCATGGTGGCGCATGCCTGTAGTCCCAGCTACTTGGGAGGTTGAGGCAGGAGGATCGCTTGAGCCCAGGAGTTTAAGGTTGCTGTGAGCAAGGCTGATGCCATGGCACTCTAGCCCGGGTGACAGAGTGAGACTTTGTCTCATTAAAAAAAAAAAAAGCCTTCTTCTGAAATACCTCCTGAAGGGCCTGCCTGAGGCTATTTTACAGTTAATTTTTTCTGTAAGTAGAAGTATGTTCTAAAGTAATGATAAAAAATACGGTACAGAAAATACCTAAATCAGTAACATAGTTGTTTATTATCAAGCGTTATCTACTGTATCAGTTGCAACGTTTTTGTTGGTTGCATGAGAGAAGACTTAGGAAATGCTAGTTCCGATATGGTGGAGTAAGAAACAGATTTCTGAAGCAAAGGACTTAAGATATGCATCACGTGAACTAGCTTGTGCATCGTATTTCGGAGGAGGGCAAAACCCCAACTTTTTCTATGTGTTTTAAAAAATGAAAGGCGATTTGTCCAAGCAACACCAGCACACTGGGAAAGGAGTTCCGTCTCCCCAAAATGACTCAGTCCTTTCCAAGAGCACAGGGCCAGCTAGCTCTCGGGGTACTGCAGCGACACTTCTACCCGCTGGCAGAAATAGCAGCACATTTTCTCGCAGACCGAATTTGCAATTTCTCTCAGAAAATATCTTGGGTTTTGCATATGCATATTCATAAAATGGAAATAACTCGATCTGCTGGCAGTCTGGGCCTGGCAACTGAGGGGACAGGGAGAGAAATATGCCTAGGGGGGTTCGTGAGAAAGAGCAGGGCCGGAAAGGGCAAGGAAGCGAGGTGGAAACACAGGTGAGGGCCCCGGGAAGAGCAGAAGCGTACGGAGGGTAAGAGTGCAGATGTGCTTGGGAAAGACGGCGGCTTTCCTGCTCAGGATCCTAGAGCATGAACTTGAAATCCCTGGTGGCCTGACCCAGCTGGTGGAGACTCTCGTGCCTGCCAGCGCAGAGCCGAAGGTGTGTCTGGACGCGGGCCGGCTGGGACTCGAGCCAGGGAGGCAGCAGCCAGGCCGTGACGGAGGGGGAGGCATCTGATCTCTGCTAACAGGGGTGCCTTTCAAAATAGGGTTCATGTCTGCCTAGGTGGCAGCCGCTTGCAGAAAAGCACGGGTATCATGAGGACGTGCTTTCTTTGCCCTTCCAACTCTGTGCTCCACCTTTGTCCTTTTTTTCTTTTTCTCTTTTCCTTGATTAGACTGGGGAGATGTCACAGTTTTATTCCCCAGCCCCTTCCTTGCCAGGCTACAAGGCAGTAGTGGCTGCATTCCTCTTCCAAGATCACAGTCGCTCCTGGACGGCAGGAACGGCTCCCTGCTGTTGCTAGCCACGGGGTGCAACACCATCATTTGCAGGTTTCTCTTAGCAATGCCCGCAGTCCCGTAACGGTCCTCTCACAAAGCTCGACTCAGTCATCCCACTTGAATCTTTGATCTGTTTTCCTGCCTGGACCCTAATTTAGGCAGCGACTTGGTCCCGGCTGGTAAATGCATTCCAGAAAGGCAATCCGAAGCGGAAGAAAGAGCAGCAGCGGTGATGGCAGAGAAAGCTGCGAGACGTCATGCCGCTGTAGTCCTTGGCCGTCCTCTAGGAAAACAGCACCGCTCCCTAAGCCATCTGGCTGAGGTTACGGTGTCGCAGAAATTAAGAAAATGACATTGGGTGTTATTGGGAGCTTGGAGATGGGAGGCAGGATGAAGTTGTCGCGCTATGGGAAGACTACAGGATCGAGGGTTACAGAAACGCGGGACTGTCACTTAACACACCTCCGTGGCCCAGAGAAAGTGACTTAAATCTCTGAGCCTCAGTTTTTTTCATCAGTGCAAAAAGATACCAGTGTCTGCAGCTTGGCGATTTGTGGGATCGCTAATTATTAAGGCAATAAATATAACGCATCTGGGACGGGGCATTGCAGTTTCTGGGTCAGTGTTAGTTCCTTTCTTTCATCTCTGTTTCTAAGCAATAGGGCGCATCATTGGGATGCAAGGCCTGGGAAAGTGTGTGCTTCCAGAACAGAGAGGCATTCGTAGCACGATGGTGTTGCACCATCGCTTTACTCAGAAGAGGCTGTAGTGCACAGTGGGAAGTGTACTGCACTGGCATTGGAGGTGGATTCAAGGTTTGTTTATTTATTTATTTATAGACAGAATCTCTCTTTGTTGCCCAGGCTAGAGTGAGTGCCGTGGCGTCAGCCTCGCTCACAGCAACCTCAAACTCCTGGGCTCAAGCGATCCTCCTGCCTCAGCCTCCCGAGTAGCTGGGACTACAGGCATGCGCCACCATGCCCAGCTCATTTTTTCTATATATTTTTAGCTGGCATATTAATTTCTTTGTATTTATAGTAGAGACGGGGTCTCGTTCTTGTTCAGGCTGGTTTCGAACTCCTGACCTTGAGCGATCCGCCCGCCTCGGCCTCCCAGAGTGCTGGGATTACAGGCGTGAGCCACCGTGCCCGGCCGGATTCAAGGTTTAGGGAATCCACAAAGCCAGTTGGTTCTGTGCAAGATACTTGTCCTCCCTGAGCCCCAGTTTCCTGGCAGTCAAGTGAAGCATTTGGGCCAGATCAACTCTTCCTAAGGGATTGGCCACAATCTGGAACTGAGAGGCAGACTAGGACACAAGGAGGGGAGCATGTACCCCTTGAGGTTCCCAAAGAAAAAGATAGAAGCAATACTAGAAATGACGGCAATGCATTTAATGCCTGCAGCAGAAGTGGTGTGCGGGCAAGCCATAAGCCGCGTACATTTGCAGATGTGTTTTGTTTGACCCGCATGTTTGTGTTTAAAATTTTGCATCATTTGACAACCTTTAAAAGTTCAGGCAACATCACATGAAAATTCAGACTACCAGCTTCCACAAGTTGGAGAAGGCTCACCAATGTCTTAGAGGAAGAAAAACAACTCTGCCCAAAAGTATTTCTCAGACTTCAGGACTTCACTTTCTTCACGCATACCTTCCATGGCCCACTCTATTATTTTCTCCAAAACTGTCTTTAATTTTGTTTTAAATTAACTCTTTCTCACTTTGCCCTAAGAATTTTGTCCATGAAACAAAGAGTCGAGGCTCTAGCAATATTTTAACACACAGAACGCTGAATTCCCAACCACTAGAGAAAGTGCATTGCTTCACCTGCAGCTTTACCTGACTTGCATTCCGGCGGATACACGTGCCCTGCTGTGGGAGACACTGAGTGACCCCAGCCACAGTGATAGTCACAGTCACAGAGACAGGTGCATAGAGTCCCAGCCCCCTCAAAAATTTAAGTTGTGTTACACCTCCTCTTTCCCGCTGTAACACTCAGAAGCTGATTAAGTGGCAGAATTAGCATCTCTTTACCTCTCTCGTGTAGCAGTTTGTCTTATATGTAAATTTTCAGGAGAAAATTTGCAGCTCCTTCACTGTGCGCATTCCCAGTAGTGTCAGCGAAGTCAACTGTTGTCTTAGCTGTCCGTCTGATAAGGGGGGTACTACCATGTTTCCCCGAAAATAAGACCTACCTATAAAATAAGCCCTAGCAGGATTTCTAAGCATTTGCACAATAGAAGCCCTACCCTGAAAATAAGCCCTAGTGATGGGCGTGGCTATGAAAATAAGCCCCAGTGGTGGGCGTGGCTATGAAAATAAGCCCCAGTGATGGGCGTGGCTATGAAAATAAGCCCCAGTGCTGGGTGTGGCTATGAAAATAAGCCCTAGTGGTGGGCATGGCTATGAAAATAAGCCCCAGTGGTGGGCGTGGCTATGAAAATAAGCCCTAGTGGTGGGCGTGGCTATAAGGCCTAGTGGTGGGTGTGGCTATGAAAATAAGCCCTAGCGATGGGCGTGGCTACGCAGCGCATCTGCACAACCCATGCATGTCGTCACCGAGCGGGAAAGAACACGAGCAGCCCTTCTCATCTGCCCCATCGTGACAGCTACTATCCCAGAGGTGACCGGAAAGGTGGGGGGAGCCCCACCTACAAGGTCGGCTCCCCCTGTCAGGTCCCGGCCATCCTGTGTGTGCTGCAAGCTGAGGCTTTGAGGGGAAAATAACACATCCCCTGAAAATAAGCCCTAGGGTGTCTTCTTGAGGAAAAATAAATATAAGACCTTGTCTTATTTTCGGGGAAACATGGTATATGCACACGTTTGCTTCTTCAGGGATGGATGTTTTGGAGCCCTGGCTGAGGGAGAGAGCTGCTGCTTTGGATTCCCTTTGTTTCTAATTTATCTGAGAGGGGCACTCTGCATGAATTGATCACAGAGGATGGTGTTTTGTTTCTGAATGCAGTCATGTAAAAATCAATGTACGTATCAGGGTGGCGATCCATTTCAACCGTGTCTTGGGGTCTTGGTTGCTCTTTCGCCTTCTAGATTGAGTTTTCTTTCATTGGATCAGTGCTTTAGAGACCTTGAGGGGAAAAAAATAGAAGGCAATGAAAGTTTGGGCTCTGATTAAATCTTACAGAACTTGAAAAATGACAAGTCTTTGTTTCTTTTAGTCATTGAGATGCAATAGGACCAGCAGCTGAAAAATTGTAAGAAGGTAAATACAGCCATAAATTGGTCAGGTGCTACCACCATCATTAAAACCTGAGCATTTACTTCTGAGAGCCCAAGAAAATCCATGAAATCTACGTAAAAAAATGCTTCTGAAAATTGAATGACTATTGAACACTGGAACTTTATAAACAGCAACCAGGAAAACTTCTATAAATGCACTAGGATTTTAAATTAGCTCTAAAATAATGAATGTCAATTTTCAACCTTTTTAGGCTATTTTATATCAAAAAAATGTGATGAATGTTGCAATATCACTTTTTACTGTGGTGCAAAAAAAAATATTATTCTCTGTAGACACTGCAACATAAAATAAAAATGCTTTTATTACCAGTAGCAATGATGTGACAGGCCTGATAAATGCAAGTTTAAGATTCCTTTGGGTTTGGACATCCCTTCACACTTATTTTCAAGTTACTAATAGATTCTGTAGGTTTGACTAGCCATCATTTGAGAGTGTCGTTTAGTTTGAGATGACAGAAAAGTAAAATGTTCTTATATGTCCAATTTTTTTCTCTTCCTTGAATGAGTTGCTAATGACTAAGAGTAATATCTTTTATTCACGTTGTCTAAGTGAAGAAACGGTCATTGGCAAATGATGAGTATCAAGCAGAGATGTTTTCATTTAACACTCTTGGAAAAAAAAAAACTTGAAAAGGAAACTGGCAGCCCTGTTTTGTTTTGTTTTTTAAGAGACTTGAATTGATAGGTAAATTCTTCCAACTGATTGGGCCTTAAATATCCCCAAGTAAAACCTTGATGAGTTAGCCAAGGCCTGCTGCAAATGGGTTGGCTTGTAGGCTAATTAGTGCGTTGAAGACCAAAGCCTGGTGTTTCTGTGGTTTCTTCCACGAGGGAGGTCTCTAAACTGGTGACAGCTGCGTCCCTAGATGTAAACAGTTAATGACAAAATAACCCACAGCTTTCCAAGCAGCATTTTCTTTGCACGTTATAGAATCATATTTAAAGCACCACCTAATATCCACATCTCGGATCTCTGGGCTGGTTACAGTGGATTTTGAAATGTAAATAACCAGCTCAGCTCCTTCAACGCGTCTCAGAAGTTGAGATTTAACTCTTACTATTTTGACTTGCCATTTGGCAAAGCATGACTTTTTTTTTTTTTTTCCTCTTTAGAAACAGTCCGAAAGGTACACCAGGCATCTCGAAGCTTGTACGGAGCGATGCTTATCATTGTTGGAAATTTTCATTCATACATCCATATCTATCTCTTATTAGTTCATTTCCAAAAAGGAATTTCTTTAGTTTCAACTGTATGCTAAGTATAGTGTGCTACCCACAGAGGGGACAATGGTAAACAAGACGGGTAAGGTCTCCTTTCCTACAAAAACTGTACCCATGAGGACTGAAATAATGAAGGATCCATATGGCAGAGTCACACAGCAAGAGAGTTAAAGGAAGGGACAGGAGGAGGGGGTGCCACGTGAGGGACAAGGATCAGCAGAGGAATCCGTCTCTGGGCACAGTGATTCTCAGAGTTTGTTCTCTGGTCCAGCAGTACCTCCATCACCCGTGATCACGATGGAAATGCAAATTCTTGAGCCCCACCCCTGACCTGCTGAGTTAGCAACTGTAGACATGGGCCCAGCTGTCTGGTGTTAGCAAGCAACAGCCCCCTGCCCCACCCCGCCAGGTGACTAGGATGCACCCTTGAAGTTTGGGTGGGGCCCAGCCAATCCACCTGAATGAACAAGCCCTCCCCAGGTGAGTCTGATACCCTGTTGTACCTTGAAGTTCTCATGACTCTACCTACCCTCTTTCACTCTACCCTCTTTTGACTACACACCTCTTTCCCACACACGCCCCTTAAATCGCCCACTTCTTTGCCCCTCCTTACAACCAAATCCTCAGAGTCTAATTCTTTCTTTACAATCTCTCTTAATTCTACTCCAGTCAAGTTGACATCTATACTACTGTATCAAAATTTGCTCGTGCCGAAGTCACCGACGACCTCACACGGCTAAATCCAGAAGATTTCGGTCTCCATCTTCCCGGAGTTGTTCACAGCATTTGACACAACTGACCTACCTTCCTTCTTTTATTTTTGAGACAGAGTCTCACTCTGTTGCCCGGGCTAGAGTGAGTGCCATGGCATCAGCCTAGCTCACAGCAACCTCAAAGTCCTGGGCTCAAGCGATCCTCCTGCCTCAGCCTCCCAAGTAGCTGGGACCGCAGGCATGTGCCACCACGCCTGGCTGATTTTTTCTATATATTTTTAGCTGGACAATTAATTTCTTTCTATTTTTAGTAGAGACGGGGGTCTCGCTCTTGCTCAGGCTGGTTTCGAACCCCTGACCTTGAGCGATCCTCCTGCCTCGGCCTCCCAGAGTGCTAGGATGACAGCTCCCCTTCCCTGCTCTGCCGGCACATGCTCCGTGCCCCCGCGCTCAGATTCCCTCTTATCTGCCCTATCTGCAGTCGCTTCCACAGTGACCGTGTTTAGTTCCACATTTAAATACCTGCTACATGCATTCAACCCCCAAACCTAGACCTCTATCTTTGACTTTTCCTCAAACTCCGCCTTCCCCCTCTCCACGTGGATGTCCAGCAGGCATCTTCAACTTCGCAAGACCGTCATAGAACTTGTGATTCTCTCCCTGCAACCTGCTTTCTCATCTCAATAAATGTCAACTTTTCTGAACTGCTCTGGCCCCAATTCTTGGAGTCATCCTTGACTCTTTCTTCTTTTTTACGCACGAATCCAATCTTCCAGTGTATCATTCCTCTTGGCTTTACCTTTAAAACATATCTCAAATCCAACTATTCACCGCCACCACTACTACTACCATTGTGGTCCGAGCCACCACAGTGTCTCACTTGGATAATAGCTCTACGCCAGGCGTCCTCAAACTACAGCCCCAGGGCCACATGCCGCCCACCTAGCACATTTATCCGGCCGGCCGGGTGTCTTTGCCGCCGCTGCCTGTCCTGCTTAGCAGCCGACTCGTCCTGGGCCCACAGTGCGCACTCTCCAATGGTCTGAGGGACAGTGACCTGGCCCCCTGTTTACAAAGTTTGAGGACCCCTGCTCTATACCCTCCTGGGTGTCCTTGATCTCACCTTGCTCCCCACAGTCTATCTTCCACCGTGAGGCAGAGCGAGCCCCCTCATTCAAAGAAAGAGCCAATATTTTCACCATAAACCACAAAGCACCGCACGATCTAGATCCCTGTTTCCTCTCCGGACTTCTCTTCCACCACTGGCCCCTCTGTTCACATCGGCTTCCTAGCCATCCTCTAGCAAACAGGCAAGCGCCTACCTCCGGGCCTCTGGGTTTGCTTTTCCAACTGCTAGAGCACTCCCCGATCCCCAGGAAAGCCGTGGGCGGCAGTGGCTGCCCTGTGCACTTAAGACACTGGGCAGAGAGTCCCTGGCCTCTAGTCCCTAAACGTCTGAAGCAACCCCAACGGGTATGACAACAAATGCCTCAGGCATTACCAAATGTGCCTTGGAGGGCAAATACCACCCCTGCCCCCATGGGAACCCCTGAGCTGGGGAGTCTTCCTGCTCCAGGACTAGAACTGTAAGGGCCACACATTCAGCCTCCCCTGGGACACCCTCCCAGGGTTTCTATGCTCTCTAGCAGCTGACAGGCCCTGCAGGGCAGTGAGTGCAGGTGTTTTATAACACCTAAAAAGAAGATGCAGAGTAATGCGTTTAGTATGATACAATATGGCTTCGAAAACATTAAAACCTACCCACAGCAAAAAAAAAATATGAAAATATTCACACCAACCTGTTCACATTCGCTACCTCAAGGATATAGCTGGAGTGGCAGGACAGAAGGAAACAAACCTTTCCTACCATGTTTCCCCCGAAATAAGCCCTAGCAGCATGTCTAAGCATGTGCGCAATAGAAGCCCTACCCCGAAAATAAGCCCTAGTGCTGGGCGTGGCCATGAAAATAAGCCCTAGTGCTGGGCGTGGCTATGAAAATAAGCCCTAGTGGTGGGCGTGGCCATGAAAATAAGCCCTAGTGCTGGGCGTGGCCATGAAAATAAGCCCTAGTGCTGGGCGTGGCTATGAAAATAAGCCCTAGTGCTGGGCGTGGCTACCCAGCGCATCTGCACAACCCATGCATTTTGTCGCAGAGCGGAAAAGAACACAAGCAGCCCTTCTCATCTGCCCCGTGAGAGCTCTAATGCTCGACAGGAGAGATCGGGGCCAGTGGTTCTAAAGGAAATAGAGTCGCAAGAGATTCAGGATGGAATATGGGGTTTGGAGAGTGAGGATGATGTTCCAGAAGAAGACAACGTCACTCTATTTGAATCAATGTAGATGGTTGTACCGTACTTAAAAAACAATAACACCTCCCCTGAAAATAAGCTCCAGGGTGTCTTCTTGAGGAAAAATAAATATAAGACCCTGTCTTATTTTCGGGGAAACACGGTATATGTGTTTCTGCTGTGGTTTCGCTTATTGGAATGAGCAAAATTTACTTTCTCAAGTATTTTTATTGATCCCAATTAAACATGCAGTACCTACTAGAGCATCCAGTAGGTGCAGACTTCAAGCTGGATACAGAGAAAGAGACCTAGACGGAGCACGTGAAGTCCCTGCCGAAGCCACCGGTCGTTTCTGCATAGCTCAGGAGGTCTGGAAATCTAAGCGAGTAGCTAAGTGTTCTAGAAACGGGCATCCAAGGTTGTGGGCCCCAAACTAATTCTGGGTACGCCGGTGCCCTGCATCCTAGCAGCCCCCAGTCAACTTCTCTTCTGATCACCTTCTACCTCCACCCTGCCAGTTACTGAGGCCCGAAGCATAGGCAACAGGGTTTTTGTTCCTCACATCCAAAAAGCTAACAACTCCCCATCTTCTCCATGCCCGCAAGAGCATGCTAAGTTCTGCCCCAGTGGAAAGCAAGAAAGGATTGTTGACTGTTTGCTCAATTAATAACATCGGCCACTAGAGGTTATACGTTCTTGGAGTTTAGGACTACATTACTTAACTTTGGAACCCTTTAAACACCCAGTAGTACAATGTTTCTCAAACTAACTGAATAAAAATTGATAAAAAATGATGTGAGATCCAGACCAGATATACTGGAGTGGGGCCAGTGGTGGTATAGAAATCTGATTTTTAACAACTGCTCAGAGAGATATTTTTGCACAGAAAGTATAATATCTTCTACACAGTATGCACCCAATAAATACTTTTTAGCCATTTGGAATTGATTTAGATGAAAAGCAAGTGAATCTTTCCTTGAATGCTGAAGTATAAAGAGATGTTGAGTTGAAAAAGTGTGAGGAGTTTTTCAAGCTTGCCATTTCCCTCCCGTAAACCTCTGTGATTTGGGTAAAAGCAGAGTAGCTTTCAAATTAAAGAACAGCCTAAAAGGCCTTTAGAAATGGGCATAACTTTCATCGTGGCAAACGGCCTCACATTCCAGCAGACTTTGGAATTCAAGTCTAAGATCTGGGCAAACTATTAGTCAACTCTATTCCTCTGAGAAGTATTTGAGAGTGAAAACGATTATTACAAACATCACTGGAAGGTCATTTTATCACTTTCCTAATTTCGTTTTAGAGGATCTAAATTTCCTTCTACCGAGATGTTCGCCTGGAGCAATTAAGTCGTCTCCATACCAGACAGGTGAAGGGGACTGATATGCGATCCTACTTCTGAGAGCGTCTGAGCTTTCAAGTTTTAAGTTGCTGAGAGTCTCGAGCCCTATTCTAGCTCAAAAGGGATGTGCTGTAAATTATAATATTCAAGGGGGAAATAGAGGAGTATCTCTTTAAACAAACTCTAAAAGGAAGCTGGCTAAAACAAATGAAAAGGAGATTTTTAGCACGCAACAAACAAAAGGAACTAGGTTTAAAACAGTAAATAGACATCAATTAGACTTTATAAGAAGGCGATAAATTAAATTTATCCTGAAAGGATAAAATTTGGGGGAAAGGGTACACTAAAGGCTTTGTTTTAAATTACACATTTTCATCTGAAGAGCAAATTGTCTTAAAGGCTCCATTTTATTACTCAGCACTGTTTTCACTTTATGGAATATTTTGCATTATATTTTAATTAAAGTTATAATTACAGAACTAAATATAATTAGCTTCTTTCTTCAAAAGAAATTGGAAGTGAACTTACTTTATTAAATTTTCAATTTGTTTCTTGCAGTGTTACATAGTTTATTCTAATTAATTGAAGGAGAGCTCATAAATATTTTATCAACATGGGGATGTGATTAAAAACTCGAGAATTTTTCCCTTACTTTTTAATTTTATACCCCCTGATATTATTGGGGCCATGCTGAACTGAGTACAAATGAAGTAGAAGGATGAACAACCCCCACCCACCCCCACGTGTTCCTTCTTGACCTGGTGCTTGGCATCCGGGCTGGTGGAAGCATTTATTTCTCCACCTTCTTTCTTTTTGGGTCAGCATTTTAAAGTCTTCCCAAAGGAGGAAAGGAAATTGTCAGGCTTTATTCCTCTTTCCTGAGTGCATACAATAATGGACACCATATGGCACTACTGACATGATATTTCTGTCTGTCTCACCCCACACCCACCCAACCCCAATGTCCTGCAGGGGCAGGTGCTTCATTTGTGTTGTTGGCTGTTCATCCACAGCACCAAAGACAATACCCAGCCCAAAGTGAGTGCTCGATGAGTGTCTGTCGAATCAACAAATGAACCTAAATTTTCCAAAATTTGTCCCTCTGAAGACTAGCTCCAAATGACGTTCAAAGAATTCCATGTCAGGTAATGGAGCACGCTTAGTTTCTTGACAGAAAGACTTTCAAGAAGATCTTGAAATCCTTCAAGAAGATCATATATTCAAATATATATAATGTTACCTGTACTTATTTCACCAGATATAATTCAAATGTTATATGTTCAAATATAATCTTTCAAGAAGATTATATATCCCAAAATATATAGTGTTACCCATACTTATTTAACCAGAAACACCTTTTTCCCTCATTCATCTCATGAGACTCACATTCAAAACACTGGGAAATGCTGCTGTCTGTCTTAGTGGCTTTGGGAGGAAAAATTAACCTTAAGTACCTGAGAGTCATGTCCCTTGATTCATTGTACCTTATCATCAGTGATCCTGGGGCACAGCTCGTTTTTGACAAATTGATTGGTGTTAAGCTCCCCTTTAATTCCATTTTCCTCTCCTTCCCCTCTAGATAACCATCGCACAGCGTTTCGTGTGAGCGTTCTGTGCGTACGTATTCCTGCGTTGAGCTGGGGGAAGGGGAAAGGGACATCGAAGGAAGTGACACCTCTGAATGCTCCTTTCTGTACATGGTTTTGGCCTTCTGAAGCCTTTCGTTTTCTATATATTAAAAAGCAAATCAAGGCCGGGCGCCGGTGGCTCACGCCTGTAATCCTAGCACTCTGGGAGGCCAAGGCGGGAGGATCGCTCGAGATCAGGAGTTCGAAACCAGCCTGAGCAAGAGCGAGACCCCGTCTCTGCTATAAATAGAAAGAAATTAATTGGCCAACTAATATATATAGAAAAAATTAGCCGGGCACGGTGGCGCATGCCTGTAGTCCCAGCTACTCAGGAGGCTGAGGCAGGAGGATCGCTTGAGCCCAGGAGTTTGAGGTTGCTGTGAGCTAGGCTGACGCCACGGCACTCACTCTAGCCTGGGCAACAAAGTGAGATTCTGTCTCAAAAAAAAAAAAGGTGAATCAAGAAGAATTGAACAAGGGGAATAAATTGAAAGCAAACTTACTCACATGAATTCAATTATATTTCAAATGAATGCCATAACTACCCTTAAGTGGGAAAGAAAGAGAGAAAGAGACAATGAAAGAAAGAAGGAAAAGAAAGAGAGAAAGAAAGAGGACGGTGGGAAGGCAGCCAGGAAGGAAGGAAGCAGGGAAAGAAGAGATAAAAAGGAAGAAAAAAGGAAAAGAAAATAGAAAAAAACACAAGTGATTGACCATACACTTCAATTAGGGGTGGGCACGAGGGTGACAGCAAGAATTACACACAAATCCTGAACTATTTTTATTAAGCTGGTTTTTTGTAATTTCGTAGGCAAAGTTGTGAAATTCTTTTAGATGTATTACAGGATCAAACAAATGAACCAATTTGGGAGCGAAGGTTCTCAATGACAAAAAAAAGTATGAACAAATACAAAATGTAGAAAGACAAGAAAGAGGGATCTGTAGGGATGATTTGGAATTTTGGCGTATTGGTGTAAATTTATGATTTCAAAGATATGTAAATACCGTGTTTCCCCGAAAATAAGACCTACCCATAAAATAAGCCCTAGCAGGATTTCTAAGCATTTGCGCAATAGAAGCCCCACCCCGAAAATAAGCCCTAGTCCTGGGCGTGGCTATGAAAATAACCCCTAGTGCTGGGCGTGGCTATGAAAATAAGCCCCAGTGGTGGGCGTGGCTATGAAAATAAGCCCTAGTGGTGGGCGTGGCTATGGAAATAAGCCATGGTGATGGGCGTGGCTATGAAAATAAGCCCTAGTGCTGGGCGTGGCTATGAAAATAAGCCCTAGTGATGGGCGTGGCTGCGCAGCGCATCTGCACAACCCATGCGTGTCGTCAAGGAGCAGGAAAGAACACAGGTAGCCCTTTTCATCTGCCCCATGAGAGCTCTGTTGCTTGACACGAGAGATCGGGGCCAGTGGTTCTAAAGGAAATGGAGTCGCAAGACATTCAGGATGGAATTCGGGGTTTGGAGAGTGAGGATGATGTTCCAGAAGAAGACGACTTCACTCTATTTGAATCAATGTAGACTGTTGTACCGTCCTTAAAAAAAATAACACATCCCCTGAAAACAAGCCCTAGGGTGTCTTCTTGAGGAAAAATAAATATAAGACCCTGTCTTATTTTCGGGGAAACATGGTACATGTCCATGTGCACATATATGTGTACACGTTTAAGCATAGATGCGTGCATATGCAAGAGTGTATAAATAAATGTGTATTTGTATACATGTGTGTATTTCCTAGCTCTGTGCATGGCAAAGGCCAAAATGCCACAGCCAGTAGCAATGAGCACACCTAGTACCCAGAGCTTGGTATCTAATATTAGTACCATTCCCCACCGAAAGCAACCAGGCTCCTTGGAGAAATGGCTGATTCCAGGCCTTGGATGAACAGATGTGAGATAAGCCTGGAACAACTTGTTATGCTATAAAGCAAGTGCTCAGAGAATTGATGGGGACATGCCCAAGGGTACAGAAGCCAGCTTAAAGGGGCTCCCACCAACCATATATGGAACAATCTCAACAGCACAATAATTAACTATAGTAATCTATTAAAAACCGTTTTGAAGCCGGGCGTGGTGGCTCACGCCTCTAATCCTAGCACTCTGGGAGGCCAAGACGGGAGGATCGCTCACGGTCATGAGTTCAAAACCAGCCTGAGCAAGAGCGAGACCCCGTCTATACTAAAAATAGAAAGAAATTAATTGGACAACTAAAAATATATAGAAAAAAATTATCTGGGTGTGGTGGTGCATGCCTGTAGTCCCAGCTACTCGGGAGACTGAGGCAGGAGGATCGCTTGAGCCCGGGGGTTTGAGGTTGTCGTGAGCTAGGGTGATGCCACGGCACTCACTCTAGCCTGGGCTACAGAGTGAGACTCTATCTCAAAAAATAAAAAATAAATTAAAAAAAACATTTTGGGAAAAAAGGAATTCATTATTTCATATTAGTAATAGAGGAATAATTAGTGGAGAAGAGAAGTCTCTTGCTTACAACAGAATGCCATGTGTTGAGTAATAAATGTGGATCAGTACTGGGTCAGAAAATCAGCAGTCTGCAGCCACAGTAATAAAGATTGGATCAGGAGAGAATGATGCATGGATGCTGAAACCGAGGAAGAAAATCTGATGGGGAGAAGAGTATGTGCAGGCTGACTGTATCTTCCCACAGATCGAAGACTGCAGGGGGAAAATGTTTATTTATACAACGGAGAAATCAGACAACGTCTTGACCCAGTGATCAAAATTACCACCACCAAAATTAGGGCCAGACGGGTGTCCTAACTCCAGATGTGACACCCTGAGAAGGAGACAGGTCACCACCTACGGAACATTCTGGCCAAGCACGCATCCCCAGAATCCAATCACGAGGAAACAACAGATGAAGCCCAAATGAGGAGCATCCCATGAACAGACATGGTATTGAGGAGGACTCTGGTTTTTTTAGATTGTCAATGTTGTAAAGAAACGGAGAAAGACTATTCTACATTATAGACGGCAAAGAGACACACAGCCAAATGCAACACCTGACTCAAGACTGGATCCTATAACGGAGGAGGAAAAATGCTATAAAAGACACCTTTGGGTCAACCAATAAAGCTAGAATATGACAAAATTGTATCCATATAAGTTTATGAAATTGATAAGTGTTCTATGGTCCTGTGATAGCATATCCCTATTCTTAGGAAACTGCACAGCGAAATATTGAAAATGGCCATGATGGGTATAAATTACCTTCAAATAATGCAGAAAATGTTAGAGAAAATGAGAAAGAGGGAGAGAAAATATATGCCAATGATAAAGGAACAAGAGTAAAATATTAACAATTGATGCCTATAGAAAGGGTCTATGGGTGTCCTTTACGCTATTCTTGCTCTTGAAATTATTCTATTTGTGCTACAGTTTTGTGTGTTACTCCATCTATACCATTCTTATTTGAAATTATCTCCTAAGAAAATTTTTTTTAAATCAAAAAGAATATATTTTTTTAAAGGAATGTTCTTTCTAGAATGGTGACAATATTGAATCTAAATGATGGATATATATGGAAGTTCACTATTGTATTCTGTTTCCTCTGTATACATTTACAATTTTCCATAATAAACAACTCTTTTGTTTTCCAGAAATGGTTTAACTTTTTGTTGGTTTTCATTTAACTGGCTGATTTCATGTGTTGACCATGGGCTATCTGGAAGGGCTCCACATGTGGGCTTTTATCAAGTCCCTTTGCACCGGGCAAGTGGATGCTCACACCACACAAAATATGTCTTCAAAAAAACAAAAACCAGGAAAAAAAAAATGTGTCTTCAAAGCTATAAATTGGGCCAGGCACGGTGGCTCACACCTGTAATCCTAGCACTCTGGGAGGCCGAGGCGGGCGGATTGCTCGAGGTCAGGAGTTCTAAACCAGCCTGAGCAAGAGCGAGACCCCGTCTCTACTAAAAACAGAAAGAAATTAATTGGCCAACTAAAAATATATAGGGAAAATTAGCTTGGCATGGTGGCGCGTGCCTGTAGTCCCAGCTACTCGGGAGGCTGAGGCAGGAGGATCGCTTGAGCCCAGGAGTTGGAGGTTGCTGTGAGCAAGGCTGACGCCACGGCACTCACTCTAGCCTGAGAAACAAAGCGAGACTCTGTCTCAAAAAAAAAAAAAAAAAAGCTGTAACTTGTGCAGCTCTCCGAGGCCATCCAATCCAACACTGAGACCCTGATTTTTGTTTTCTTGTTTATGTCTCAGTGAGCCCCCTCAACCAATCAATCTCTCTCTCAGATTTAGAGACACGTTCTCCTTTGGGGCAGTCTAACGTGGTGTGATAAAATGGGACACCTTCTGGCTTCCTTCCCTCCAGGCCGTTTTCTCACTTTCTTCCAGAATCTTCCATCCTCTATCACTTGTTTAATATGACCTTGTACCTCTACAGCACAACCATGTTTTCCAAAATGCTTCCACATACACAGTGTCATGCCATCTGTAACCATCCTGTGACAGGCATGCATACAACCATGCCACCTTGACCATCAAAGAACCTGGACAGGGAAGGGGTGAGTCCAAGGTCAGGAGGAGCGGGAATTCGAACGCAGGGCATTTCCCTCTATCTACGCCTCACCCAAGTGACAGCATACTGCATCCCGAGTCTAGAGAAGAATGGTGACATTATGCACGGCCCATCGCTTTTAAGAGTTTCTGGTAAGCTCTTAAGTAACAGCGTGGGGCTTGCTCTTAGCTCACGATCCACTCCAACTCCGCATGGTTTTCCGCTATGACTGTGCACAGCCCGACTTCCCAGGCTTGGAACCGTGACTTGTGCGTTTGTCCGTAGTGACTTCACTCCCATGTGAAATATTTACATGTGTTTATCGCTTTGTCATCAGTTAGGGTGGCATCTGTTTGCCAAAAAATGAGTCAGGTCTCAGCCGGGGCAGCTTCAGCGTCTCCAAAAGGAGAAACTGCCTTTTGGTAGGGTCCCCTCAAAGTGGGTTACGTTATTCATCAGCACTTCACGGTGCATGGCCTTGCGCTTTCAAATAGGTTTTGCACGTTTTCCTTCGTTTCAGACTTACGGCGACCTGCGGGGTACACTGAGCGGCGTTTGTTTTCCCAGGTGGTGGCTGTGACAACGTCTTGGAAGGGGAGATCATCCGGAAAAGGTCACAGGGCTGAGAGAGCAGGACGACCCAGTCTCTCCTGGTTCTCAGGCCTGCAGGCTACCCATGAGACATGCTGAGTCACGCCATCAGACACCAAGACACAAGGACTTTTCAGAGATGCCAGGAACTAATTTCATCATTAAAATAACAGCTGCTATTGGGTGGGCGTCTAAGTATTATTAGATCTATGACATGATGCGAAACAAAATGTTTTCTGGGGCTTCAGGAAACCAGCTGAAGTCCCAACGTCCCCAGAGGCTCGAGGTTAATAACCCCTTCTTCCAAAAAGAAGGTGGTCACACCGGTCCTTTGACCTACAGCCCATCATCTCATCCGGCCCATGTGAGCAGAAGAGTGCAGAGGGAGTGATTGAGTCAGGACAGTTTTCAGCTATGTGGCTTTTCCACAAGCCAGGGGCGGCCGTTTCCCAGAGGTGGCCGGAGGATGCCACCAGCCGGAAAGACTAAGCTCTCACGACCGGGTAGACAGACCCCGTGCAGGTTCCCCACCACCCACCCCACCCCACCAGCACAGAACTCATCAGAAAATTCTTGAAGGACTTTTGCAGGTGCCGTGTTTCCCCGAAAATAAGCCCTACCCATAAAATAAGCCCCAGCAGGATGTCTAAGCATTTGCGCAATAGAAGCCCTACCCCGAAAATAAGCCCTAATGATGGGCGTGGCTATGAAAATAAGCCCTAGTGATGGGCGTGGCTATGAAAATAAGCCCTAGTGATGGGCGTGGCTATGAAAATAAGCCCTAGTGATGGGCGTGGCTATGAAAATAAGCCCTAGTGATGGGCGTGGCTATGAAAATAAGCCCTAGTGGTGGGCGTGGCTATGAAAATAAGCCCCAGTGGTATATCATAACATATCCTATATCATATCCTATAACATATCCTATATGCTCCTTTTACAGTGTGGCCTTGGTGTTTTTGGTCATCAAAAGGTGAAGGACATGTCTCCTCCACTTGAATCTAGGTAGACCTTTGCAAATACCTTCACCAATGCGGCGGGAGTGAAGTGGTGTGAGCTTCAAAGCTAGGACCTTAAAAGGAGCTTTGGCTTTTCTTGTTTTTTTTCTCTCTCTCTCGAGACATATGTCTCAAGAATAATTCAAGGCTGGGCGCGGTGGCTCACGTCTGTCATCCTAGCACTCTGGGAGGCTGAGGCGGGAGGATCGCTCAAGGTCAGGAGTTTATAACCAGACTTAGCAAGAGCAAGACCCCATCTCTACTAAAAATAGAAAGAAATTAATTGGCCAACTAAAAATATATAGAAAAAATTAGCGGGGCATGGTGGCACATGCCTGTAGTCCCAGCTACTTGGGAGGCTGAGGCAGGAGGATCGCTTGAGCCCAGGAGTCTGAGGTTGCTGTGAGCGAGGCTGACGCCACGGCACTCACTCTAGCCTGGGCAACAGAGCGAGACTCTGTCTCAAAAAAAAAAAAAAAAAAACTAAGGGAAATTATGATTAGCAGGCTTGAATAATGCCACCTGTAACTTACCCAATTTCAGTACTTGACTCTTTCATTCGATCATCCGATAGCTATTAAGCACTTCCTATATGCTTTTTAGGGCTCAGCTAGGTCCTGGGCCTACAGCTGCTGACAAAATGAAGCCTCATCCCCTGCAGGGGCAAAGGGCTGGACTTCTGTTTTTCTTCGTCAGTCATTCCTTGGCTCTTGGCAACCTGCGTAAGACAGTGGGCTGACCCAAGGACAATTTTCAGGACAATGGACAGGGAGCAGCAGTGAGTCATCCAATGCACTGCAGCAGTCACCCAACACCCCTTCCTCGAAAGACAGGGTTCTGGGGTACCTGCCTCATGGTGTTTCAGAGAGAGTGAACCCCAGTTACTCATACATACCACCTGCTCAGGACATGGTTGTATTGGTCTGTATTTCTTTC
Organism: Mirza zaza; assembly: GCA_008750895.1. NCBI lineage: Eukaryota > Metazoa > Chordata > Mammalia > Primates > Cheirogaleidae > Mirza > Mirza zaza. Next base: position 24,470 of record VSMD01003713.1, read on the forward strand.
CTGTCTTTCTGCCACTTTTCCTCAGTTGTGCAACCTGGAACTTCCCAGGTAGACTAATGGCACCCGTAATCTTAGGGCCATCTTTTTGGCAAACCCAGACTAAGACAATGATCTGAATGAAATTTTTTTTTGGTGGGGGTGAGGGGACAGAGTCTCACTCTGTTGCCTGGGCTAGAGTGCCGTGGCATCAGCCTCACTCACAGCAACCTCAAACCTCCTGGGCTCCAGCGATCCTCCTGCCTCAGCCTCCCCAACAGCTGGGACTACAGGCATGTGCCACCATGCCCGGCTAATATTTTCTATATATTTTTAGTTGGCTAATTAATTTCTTTCTGTTTTTAGTAGAGACAGGGGTCTCGCTCTTGCTCAGGCTGGTTTCGAACTCCTTACCTTGAGCGATCCTCCCACCTCAGCCTCCCAGAGTGCTAGGGTTACAGGCGTGAACCACTGTGCCCTGCCTGAAATTATTCTTAATCACTGAAGGTTACCTAAAGCCAGGGGCTCCAACTAGATAGCCTTAAGGATCAAGGAATTAAAGATTTCGTTTGTTTGAGGAGGGAAAAAAGAACAAAGCTCTTTCCTGATTGTACCTCCATGAGATTCAGGTTGGTTAATGAATTGACACTCAGTCATTATCTCATTTAATCCTCATAGCAACTGTCTGGGGTAGGTGTAATTATCTCTGCTTTACACACACGCACAAAAACAGAGGTTCAGAGAAGGTAAGTGTGTTGCCCAAAGTCTCCCAGCTGAGATTCAAGTTCAAGTAATCTGGGTCTAAAGTCAGCAAATGTCCTTACCTACCAATCCACACAACCTTCCTCAAGGTTTCAGAAACACGACATGGATACACATTTGTTCATTTCTAAAGTTAAATCCCAGAACAAGCGTCAAGACAATGGTGGTGGGAAGTACACTTTTTTTGTGATGAAGATGTGCATTTTTCCTTTCCTAATATAGCCAGGGAGATGAAAAGGGCAGGTAACATGTTTTGTTATTAAACTGACAACATTATTGATATTCTTCAAATTATTACAAGGAAGACCCAGCATTCCCATGTTTTATTTAAGGCAGTCTCTGCATTGTTTGGACATTACATTATTTATGTCAAAAACAGTATTTTGGGTGAACATTTATTCACCCGGCAACATTTATTAGTTACAACCAACCAGTTTTAAGACCAGAATAAAAGATTGGGAGAAAGAGGGGGGAAGGAGGAATAAACCAGTGTCTATTCCTCTGGCATTCTCCCCGACATGTAGAGATTTTATTTAAGTTATAAACTAAATTCCCAATGTTTGCTCTATGTGGTTGACACAACTCCCAGGCTTCTAGAAATGACTATTAAATCAGCCAGGTAAATGGGAAGATGTCAACCACGGTCTCTATACATGAGGCCCTGCCCTACGGTGATTAGATACAAACGTTAGTGTCAGAGAGTCTCTGATTTAAACTAGGCCCTGGCACTCATTAGCTATGCAATCTCAGACTAACCGAATTACGACCCTTAAGACCCAGTCCCCCCACGTGAAAAGTGGAGACAATAATAGCAGCTACCTGATAGGGTTCAGGAAGGATTAAATGTGATCGAGTTACCCGGTGTCTGTCAATAGAGTAAACGCTTGTTAAATTTTATCTATAATCAATAAAATATTTTTTTCTGATGAAAATAGGGTACTTTGATGGAAATAAATACAGCTCATTCTGCAAAGTTTTGACCCACGAGGAGGCTGACATGCACAAATTCACCGGGCACCGTGCATTGGGGTGGGGGCACTACTGACACTACTTATCCGGGACAATGCCACTTATAACATCCGCTACGTGGGATGTTATAGGGGATCTGCCCTGTCCCCTGGGAAGGCAGCAGGAATAGAGAGGGACTGCAGACACAGTGGAGAGAGAATACACGTCGGTACAGAGAACTGTAAACTCATGTCACTGTGAATCCGGGACAGCAGCGTATAAGTCACGAGAAGACAAGTGTCACACGTGAATCACACAGGCCTTCTCCAGGAAGTGGCGATAAAAACAGCGGAGAACCCTTCGCCATCCCGTATTTCAATTATGCCACATAAATTCAACCCAAGAATTTTATCTTAATCCTTCCCCATTTTCAGTCTCCTTCTTATTGCCCCTGTCATATGACTTGGAATTATTCTTTCATTTAACATATATTTATGGACTGCTTTCTCCTTTGCGTAGAACTTCCTACAGGGCATTGTCAAGCTATAGATGCAAGCTACGGTGGTCGCCCCCATGGCTAGCTGGCCAAATTACATTGTTTTCTTGATATAAAGAATGGGGAGTAGAGGCCGGGCGCGGTGGCTCACGCCTGTCATCCTAGCACTCTGGGAGGCCGAGGCGGGAGGATCGCTCAAGGTCGGGAGTTTGAAACCAGCCTGAGCAAAAGCAAGGCCCCGTCTCTACTAAAAATAGAAAGAAATTAATTGACCAACTAAAAATATATATGCTAAAAATTAGCTGGGCATGGTGGTGCATGCCTGTAGTCCCAGCTACTCGGGAGGCTGAGGCAGGAGGATTGCTTGAGCCCAGGAGTTGGAGGTTGCTGTGAGCTAGGCTGACGCCACGTCACTCACTCTAGCCTGGGCAACAGAGCGAGACTCTGTCTCAAAAAAAAAAAAATCCATATTACATTTCCAACAATTTCCAGAACTAAGTCAGTTGGGCGAGGGCAGTTGGGAAATGCTTTCTATCTAAAATATAAAGCCCTTGCTCATTTATCTAAAAAGAAAACTCTTCACCATCTGGAGGATGGACACACTTGAAGCGCTGACTCTGGAGGGGAAGGGGGGAAAAGGTAACACTTAACCTAAACATTGGTACCCCCATAATATACGGAAATTAAAAAAAAAAAAGAAAACTCTTATTCATCCTTCAAAACCCAGTTCAGATATTATCCCCTGTGGAAGCCATCTTTGCCCATCTCCTCTGACAATCTGCTATGTATGATGAATTTTCTTCATTTCTTGCACAGGTTTGTCTCTAGCTGCCCTTATTGTTCTCCGTAATGTCCTCTAATAGATGGGGAGTCCTGAAAAGTCAGGTTATGTGCTAGTCATCTCCTTGCCCTGAGCACCTGTCGGAGTTCCCGGCTTGGAGGCTAAACTCCCTAAATGTTGTTCGACTGAACTAAACAGAGTGCTCAGTTACAAACACGGGGAATTACCTTTTTAATCGGATCTTCTTGGGAGTTGCTGCTGCAGATGGTGAAATCATGAGAGAGCAATTGACACAAAGAAGGTCAATATTGTGGAAAAGAAAGAGGCCTAATCATTCATCCATTCATCACTCAAATATTTATTAAGTGTCTATTAGATGTGGTACGTGATACAATCAGTGGGTCAAAATAGAAAAAAAAAAAGGATTTAAATAATTTAATTTTTATTTAAAAAGAGTGTCTATTAGGAAGAAAAGAGAGAGAGACTATGAAGCCCCTACATAATAGATATGGGGAATTATGTACCACCAGCCACAAGTAAATGGGTTTTTTTTTTTTTTTTTTTTGGACAGGATTAGTTTCCCAAAGGTAAATGGGTTTTTAACCACCAGTTGCAGAGAAACTTTGTAATAAATCAGGAGGAAGGGGAATGGTTGAGACTGAGGAGGTATTGATGAGTATGAACAAATCAGGGCAATGATCATAATGCTGTTATATCCTGGTACTGTTTTCTATATTCCATTAACTGTTAAAGACAACCACCCAACATTTTGCTTCAGGTTTACGAGTCATAAAAATTCTCAAAATCGCTTTATTACTATTGCTACAGGAATAGCAATAGTAGCAACATCAAGAAAAGTTAAATTTTTATACTGTGCTTTTTTTAAAAAAAAGTTGCATAGTCCAATCTTTATATCAACAGATATATTAATTTTTACTGTAACCGTGCTCATGGGACTGGCGTCGTCATCTGAGCCATATTTCAAAAACATTAAAACAACTAAAAACTAAGAGTCTTTAATGTCTCAAATATTGGGAAACATGCACGCAAATCCATGTGTGTGTGTGTGTGTGTGTTTTCACACCAATAGAGATATACGGAGTGACAGACAGATAGACAGACAGAGCAAGGATTTTGGAGTCAGGCAGATCATTGGTTGAATCTTGTAAAGGTCCCTCTGTAGGTGTGTGACCTTATGGAAAATCACTTCATCTCCCCATACCTATTTTCTTATCTATTTACATGGCAGTTACAGGAATAGCATATATATATATATATATATACACACACACACACACACACACACACACACACACACACACATACATATCTCCTATCAGGCTGCTGTTTAGAATTAAGACCTTACATGTCAAACTCAGCAGAGAATCTGGCACCTGGCAGAAACTCAGTGAGTGGTGGCATAATAAAAATACCATAATAATTATGATTATTATATTTATGTACCCTATACGACTGTACCTCTACCATCCATTCTCCAGCTCTTTGCTTCCTCTCCCAACAGTCTGTAGTGGATCCTAGTGGGTGGAGAAGTCATTAAAATCAGCTGAAGGTCAGGCGCGGTGGCTCACACCTGTGATCCTAGCACTCTGGGAGGCTGAGGCAGGAGGATCGTTTGAGCTCAAGAGTTTGAGACCAGCCTGAGCAAGAGCGAGACCCCGTCTCTACTAAAAATAGAAAGAAATTAGCTGGACAACTAAAAATATATATAGAGAGAAAATATTAGCCGGGCATGGTGGCGCGTGCCTGTAGTCCCAGCTACTCAGGAGGCTGAGGCAGGAGGATTACTTGGGCCCAGGAGTTTGAGGTTGCTGTGAGCGAGGCTGACGCCACGGCACTCTAGCCCGGGCAACAGAGTGAGTCTCTGGCTCAAAAAAAAAAAAAAAAAAATCAGCTGAAGATGGGAACCGAGGGTCCCTTCAGGTATTGAAATCACGCAAATTAATATCTTTTGAATCTATTGCATGGACTAGTCTAAATGCATGTAGTTAGTCTCTGATGAACTAAAGTCCTTCATTTACAAATTAGAGATTTAAAAAATGCTTCTTTTATAGGCTTATTTTCAGGATTGTGCATAATATATATAATTTATCTAAGCACAGCTCCTGGCACAGAGTTGACACTCAAAACTGGTGGCTATAATTATTATAAGTAATAATATGTGCTTATTGTTCCCAGGATGAAAACAGTGATTAAAATTGATTCTAAATTCCAAAGAGTCCCCTGACAGAATAAGGTGAAGGTATGATACTTTTGTTCTCAGCATCCTCCCCTGCCCTAGCAGCCTATGGCATCTTGTCCACATTGGTAGCTCTAGGACATCAGAGTAGGTCTGGGAAAGCCCACAGTCTTAAGGAGAGCTTCTAGCAACTGCAGGTGGAGTATTCTACAAGCAGCTGCAAGTACACAAGAATGCAGGCATGAAGTGGGCTGTTTGACTCACTGTGAATTAGATCTTTGATTCTTTCTATTTCCTCCTTAATCTTCATGGCTTTGGTTTTAAGTAGCACTGGGTCATGTGGAATTTTAACAAAGGCTTCTCTGAAAATCCAGAAGAACTATACTCTCTGGGTTATTGTGTAGCCTTTTTTTTTATGACCTTATCATATAGACAGGTTTAGTTACACAGGATTTTCTCTTCTTCAAATTGGCACAGAACATACTTTATTCTTTTGTGTCTCAGCAAGGTTTCTAAAATCCTTCCCACATTGTGGTTCCCTTAGCCCAATTAGGATTCCATGAACAGAAGATAAATGATGATATTTTTAAAAGACTGGGAATGTAAAATGGTACAGCCACTCTGAAAAACAGTTTGGGAGTTTCTTTAAAAAGCTAAACATGCAGCCATCATATGACCCAGCAGTTGTACTCCTGGAGAAATTTCCCGGAGAAATAAAAATTTATATTAACACACACACACACACGCACGCACGCACACGCACGCAAACCCTGTACACAAATATTGATAGCAGCTTTATTTGCAATAGCCCAAAAGTGAAATCAGCCCAGATGTTCAACAGTGAATGATTAAACAAACCATGATATATATAAGCCATGGAATGATACTCAGCAATAGCAGAAACAAATTGTTGATACGAGCAACAATTTAGATGAATTTCAGAGAATTATGTCAAGTGAAAAAAAGGTTAATTCCAAAAGGGGGTATACTGTTGATTTAATCTATGTGACATTTTGAAATGAAAAAAAGTTTTAAGTGGAGGACAGATTATTGGTTGCCAGGGTTTAGGAATTTGGGTGTGGGAGAGGGAAGGGTGGCAAGAAGAAGGCGGGTGTGGTTATAAAAAGGCACAATAGGGACCCTTGTGGTGGTAGAACCACTGAGTATCTTGACTGTGGCTATGGACACAAAAACCCATACAGGACATAAAACTCTGCAGACTTTAATGCACACAAATACACATCCAAATGAGTATAAATAACACTTGGAAAATCCAAATAAGATTGCTGAACTTTATCATGGTCAATATCTTGGTTATTATAATTCTGCAAAGCGTTACCATTGGAGGAAACTGGGAAAAATGCACATAGGATCTTTCTGTATTATGTCTTATAATTCTACCCTAGTTTACAATATCACATAAAAATTTTTTTCAATCAAAAAATAAACTAAATGAAGGAATTCAGAAAACAAAAAGGTTAGGCCGGGCCCAGTAGCTCATACCTGTAATCCTAGCACTCTGAGAGGCCAAGGTAGGAGGACCACCTGAGCTCAGGAGTTTGAAACCAGCCTGAGCAAGAGTGAGACCCCATGTCTACTAAAAATAGAAAAAAATTAGCCCACGTGGTGGGTTCCACCTGTAGTCCCAGCTACTTGGGAGGCTGAGGCAGGAGGATCGCTTGAGCTCAGGAATTTGAGGTTGCTGTGAGCTATGGTGATGCCACTGCATTCTAGCCCAGGCAAAAAAAGTGAAACTGAAAAAAAAAAGAAATAAAGAGAAAAGAAAAGAAAAAAAGTTATAAAAAATTATAAAAGAAAGAAAACAAAAAGGTTAAAAAAAAAAACCTGTACATGCCAGTGTTGAAAAAAATTATAAACTTCAAACCCCCAGTAAATTCTTGAATTATTGCCTAGTGATTGCTTAACCTCTCTTCATTTGAACCAAGACAGAATTTAGCTCCTGAGGAAATTAGTAACGGTTTTCTTCAATCCGAAAAGTTCTTCCTAAAATCGAAATGGGTTCTCTTTTAAAGAAGATGCATCCATTTATCCTACAGAAAAATTCAAAGCCCTCAGGCACATGGTACCCCTTCAAGATCTCAGATTTAATGACCTAAATGTGGAAACTCTGGTTAGATATTTTGATGAAATTCTCTTCCTTCAAGTCTAAGCCACAGACCCCCTTCTGTTCTGTTCCTTTCCACAACATACAAGTCCACAATTTCCACAATCCGCAACTCCTTCACCGAATTCATCAACTTCTCCACGTCACCCACTACTTCATTTTGTGTTCTAATTATTCCGTGCGGCTTGTCTTCTCCACCAAACCTGAAGCTCGAGAGTAAGGGCCATATTTTAGCCCTTTTTAATCCTGCACTGTTACTGCACTGAGCAACTAACTACACACCGTTTATCATTTCCATTCGTGGATTTCGTGATCCCTCCTATACTGTTCTCACTTTGATGTATTTGGTATAGTATACTTTAATCTTATGATGATTATGTCTCTTTTTCAAATGTAATTGAATGTCAACAGCACTCAGGCTGCTCAAGGTTTCCCATGGAAGTGATTGAATACAACTTTCCACCACCTACACCACTAAAAACATTCCCCTACATAGAATCTGTCGCCTTGATCTTACCATTAGTTAACCTGGTAGGTTAGGGCTGCCACCATGAGTATGTAAGTCACGAATGAAAGAGGTTTCAAGGGAAAGTTCATCATCAGGGAAGGAGAAAATATTTTGCAGCTCACAGAAACAACAAAAGGGTTTGGATTAAATTCTCCTGGCCGCGGGGCTTTTAAACCACTTCAGAAATGCAGATTCGGAGAATTCACTTTAGAGCAAAATCGGAAACTTATCTATTTATCTGACTGTTTCTATCCTTAAATGTCACTCTGAGTTGAAAGCTCTCGAATATTGTTTTATGTAGAGTCCTTAGAGATAACTTTGTATGTTGCAAATTTGGTTTGTATAGCATTGAGTTTTAAGAAAAGGACTAAGGTAATAAAAAAAAAAATTAGGGGATAAAAATTCGTAAAGGAGACTCTACTGACATAAAAAGGGGCAGCCAGGAAAAAACAAACCACATTTTTGCAAAAGATAATAAAATACAGTAAGTGATGGAGGGAAAACCCTGTAACTCATTTCTTTCAGTCTCTTCATGTTATGTAGGAACTTCTTCCCCAAATGGTGAAATAAATTACTATTCAGGTTCAAGGCTTATTCAGACCAGATGGAAAGTTCCTGCCCAATTTCTTAGCATGGGTTGTTATTATTATTATTATTATTGTGGTAAGAACATTTAAAATGAGATCTACTTTCTTAATAAAATTTTAAGTGTATAATATGGTATTGTTAACTATAGGTACAGTATTGTACAGCAGGTCTCTAGAACTTAATCTTGCATAAATGAAACTTCATACCTGTTGAATAGCAACTCCCCAAGTTCCCTCCCCCCCCAGCTCCTGGCAACCAACATTCTACCCTGTTTCTATGCTTTTAACTCTTTTAGAGCCTCATATAAGTGGAACCACCTGCTATTTGTCTTTCTGTGACCGGCTTATTTCACTCAGCATAATATTTTCAAGTTTCAACCATGTTGTCAGATAGGCCAGGATTTCCTTCTTTTTAAGGCTGAATAATATTCCACTGTAAGCAAATACCACATTTTCTTTCTTTATTCATCTGTTGATGGACATGTAGATTGTTTCCATATCTTGGCTATTGTGAATAATGCTGCAATTAAGCATAGGAATGGCAGATATCTCTTTGATACCCTGATTTAATGTTTTTTGTATGTGTAACCAGAAGTGGGATTGTGGGATCATATGGTAGTTCTATATTTTATTTTTTTTTTAGTAAACCCCATGCTGTTTTCCATAGCAACTTCACCATTTTATATCTCCACCCTAAGCATACACAGGTTCTATATTCCTCTACATCCTTACCAACACTCGTGACCTTTTGGGGTCTTTTGACACCTCCTAAGACCACATTATGATTTTGATTTTCATTTCCATGATGATTAGTAATTTTGGACATCTTTTCATATGCCTATTGGCCATTTGTATGCCTATCCAGAGCAAATAGGCAGAGGAAACAAAACAATAAAAAAAAAAGGTATCGGTCAAAAAGGAAGAAGTAAATTATTTCTGTTTGCAGATGGTATGACCTTATATGTACAAAGACTCCACCAAAAAACTTAGAACTAATAAACTAATTCAATAAAATTGCAGGATAAAAAGAAAACAACATATAAAAATCATGTGCATTTCTATACACTAACAGCAAACTATCCAAAAAAGAAATTAAGAAAACAATCCCATTTACAGGCATCGAGAAGAGTAAAATACTTAGGAATAAATTTAACTAAGGAGGCAAAAGACTTGTACACTAAAAATTACAAAGCATTGACCAGGCGTGGTGGCTCACGCCTGTAATCCCAGCACTCTGGGAGGCCGAGGCAGGCGGATCTTTTGAGCTCAGGAGTTCGAAACCAACCTGAGCAAGAGCCAGACCCAGTCTCTACTATAAATAGAAAGAAATTAATTGGCCAACTAATATATACAGAAAAAATTAGCCGGGCATGGTGGCGCATGCCTGTAGCCCCAGCTACTTGGGAGGCTGAGGCAGGAGGATCGCTTGAGCCCAGGAGTTTGAGGTTGCTGTGAGCGAGGCTGACACCATGGCACTCACTCTAGCCTGGGCAACAAAGCGAGACTCTGTCTCAGAAAAAAAAAAAAAAATTACAAAACATTGATGAAATAAATTAAAGAAGACACAAATAAATAGAAAGATATCTTGTATTCATGGATTAGAAGACTTAATATTGTTAAAATGCCCATACAACGCGAAGTAATCTATCTGCAGATTCAATGCAATCCCTATCAAAATCCCAATGGCATTTTTTACAGAAAGAAAAAAAAATAATCCCCAAATTCATTTAGCCTTAGCATTTTTGTTGTTGTTAACCAGGCCTGCCCCTGACATTGGCAGGGGCCAGAGTAAGATTACAAATAAGAGACGCACAGATCACGTCCCAAGAAACCTAACTCTCACATAGCACGCTAACTGTGAAATAAATATATTTCCTCTTCCTATATTGAGAAGTACATCCTCCCAAAGTTCTGGGAGTTCGGGTTTGAATTTTGCATCCCCAGGGTCCGTGGGATTCTGGAGCAGAAAGTGATAGCGTGGGGAGAGTCGTCCTTCAGCCCAAACCCGGCTCGCTCACCTGTCACTCATTCACACACGCAGCTCTGTTTCACTGCAAATGATGCTCTTCCCATACTCTTCTGGTCTAGGGGTTGCCATGTGGCAGCATGGCTTGTCCTTAGAAGGAGAGACTCAGGGAGGGGCCCACACAGACTCTGTAAGTGGAATCAAGACCATCGAGGCAGAGAGTTGTAGGTCTAGGTACCTAAAGAATGTACTAGAAGAAGGGTGCTTAAGCTCTGCATAGACACATCCCCCTGGCCCCACGAACTCTTCGCCCTGAGGACTGCCAAAGGTGGATCCTCCAAAGCAAAACGACCAGGGGCCCCTCTTTCGAAAGCCTGAAGTATTACATAACATGATGCATGTGTTCTGATAAAAACTTTTGTCTTCTGCAAAATAGCACATTAAAAGTAACAGCACTTATGGGAAAAAAAAATGTGGTTAAGGATACTCTAAACCTATTCAACTTTGAAACCAAGTCAACTTATAAAAATAAAATAAAAAACAAGAACACAAATTAGTACTTTGGAAGAGAACCTGAATAGCTCAACAAGGCAGCTCAGGGTGACTGCTGGGGAGGCCTTAGAAATGAACATGGAACAATCAAGTGCAAATGCCATCTTGCGGGCACTGAGACAATGCACATGGAAAAAAAAAAAAAAAAACTGTGAGGCACTGGTGCTGCTATTAAGGCGGTCACAGGAGGAAATGCAACCTGCCACAAGACAAGAGCTCTGTAGGTAAGGGTGTACCTCCTGGGGAAGAAGTTGGTTGCAGGCATTTATTTTTAATTTTCTTAAAAACAGAGTTGACAAAAATACATAGAAAAAACTAGCCGGGCATGGTGGCGCATGCCTGTAGTCCCAGCTACTCGGGAGGAGGCTGAGGCAGGAGGATCGCTTGAGCCCAGGAGTTTGAGGTTGCTGTGAGCGAGGCTGATGCCACAGCACTCTAGCTTGGGCAATACAGTGAGACTCTGTCTCAAAAACAAAAAACAAAAAAAAAAAGGGGGTTGAAAATCTCCTGCATACACAGCAGATAAACTAAACGCCTTTTTTCCTTTCCTACTAAAGGTTATAATTCTACTCCCATCATTCCATCTTCCCTCGCCTGAAACGAAGCACACATATGACTCCAACATTGCTTTCATGTTCAATGGACATCATGCCCTATTCACAACTGCGTGGAAACTAACGAGTGTTAACAGAAGCACATGTAGTAAGAGAACAGGCTCTGTAGCTCATTTACCTTTGTTATAAAAATAACAATTTCTTTGATAACGATTGAAAGAATAAAACACAATCTGTTGCCTAGTTGAAAAATATGGGTTTCCAGCACACAAATATATGCACACTAATTCCAATTCCTTATTCGATGGCCCGTGCGATTGTCACTTTCTTCTCTCCTGCATGCTTTCTTTACTGTCACAAGTTTAATAAGGACATCTTAAAGCTTTAAAGTCTGTCCCTGCAACCTTTTCGCATCCTCTCCCCACATAATACTAACGCGTAAGTTATTTATACAGCTGTATGATCTCCTTGAGGGCAAAGTTTAGGTTGCATTCATCTTTTCGTGGGCCATTGTACCTCATCCAGGTGTGGCTACCAGAGGCGTTTCCATAAATGCTTAAACAAAGAAATAAAACCTGGGATCTGGAAGCCATGATTCTGAAACTCAGTCTCAAATGAGGAAAATTAAATGGTGACTCTTACCTTCATTATCCACCAACTCTGTGACTACCCCTCCCCCGAGAGGCTGAACGAGGCTGTAGAAAAACAGACAATGATATTAGAACACAATAATCGTCGTGATAGCATTTTTAGAGAATCAGGCATGAAACTAAGTGCCTAATGTGCATCAGCTCAGTCAATAACCATCCCAGAAGAAAATGGTGGGACTCCCTGCTTTATAAATTGAGAAACTTATGCTCAGGGAGGTCAAATAATTTGTCCAAGATGGGATATTCGGTGGAAGTGATGGACCTCGCTTGTACTTACTCTGAATTTCAACTCCCTCATCTATAAAATTAAGTCAAATATTTTCCCTGAAGACCTCACATAATCATTGGGAGGTTGAAGGGAGCTCCAAGTGGAGCAAGAAAATACTAATTTCTTACATTTGCAAGGAGCATTAGAGGTTTTTAAAGTGCTTTCACATGCACCATGTATTCAGAAAGCCCCAGGGTTCCGTGCAAATGTAAAAGTATTATTAATTTCTTATGCTGTTTTTAATCCCTTACATGTTGTACGCACTACAAGATAATGGCATCAACAGCTAATATTAAACTATGCCAAGCTTAGTACTGAGAGCTTTACACTGATTGCCTTAATTTATAGTAAAAGAAAAGCAGAAGTTAGTATTCTTAGTAACACACTTTAAAGATAAGAAACTGTATAGACATTAGGTGATTTGCATAATTCATTTTTAGCACATTAACAGGTCAGGATTTAGACTTATTACTCTAAAATATAATAATTTATTTCATAATAGAATTCACCCAAGATATCCTACGATTACAACACTGTGTGAAGTTCAGTGTCATTGTCATCGATGTCGATAAACCTACAAGGACGAAAAGCTGGGAGAGATGCTTAGAGTTTGAATAGACTTCATGTCTTCTAAAGCATCACACACACACACAAGGAAACAACCTTGGCTGGATTCTCCTGAAAAATTTTGTATATTTTCCATTCCGGAATGTCTCAATTGGCCCAACAGTTATAACACACAGAATTATATACTTGCAAGTAAAATATTTGTAAATAAAATCACATCGTGGATGTGCCAGGTAGGGCAGTTCATCTTTATTTTTTATTTATTTATTTATATTTTGAGACAGAGTCTCGCTTTGTTGCCCAGGCTAGAGTGAGTGCCGTGGCGTCAGCCTCGCTCACAGCAACCTCAAACTCCTGGGCTCAAGTGATCCTCCTGCCTCAGCCTCCCGAGTAGCTGGGACTACAGGCATGCGCCACCATGCCCGGCTCATTTTTACTATATATTTTTAGTTGGCCAATTAATTTCTTTCTATTTTTTTAGTAGAGACGGAGTTTTGCTCTTACTAAGACGCATTTCAAACTCCTGACCTTGAGTGATCCTCCCACCTCGGCCTCCCACAGAGTGCTAGGGTTATAGGCGTGAGCCGCCACGCCCAGCCTATATTTGGCTTTTTGTAAGTCAGATATACATAAAGGCTAAGACTTCTCACTTATTTGTTGCTATAGTCTCACAGTGATAGGAGCAGTTATACACATGGGATAAAATAATATTGGGCCATTATAAATTAAGACAGAGTAACCATTTTCATCTCTTTTGCATAGACTAGACATTGCTTTTGGGAAAAGAAAAAAAGGCTAAAGAGATCAGATAATGCACAGGAAATATTTTATTAAGCATTTTGCTGACTTGCAAATAAATCTTATCCCGATAATAAAAACATTTACTGGCGCATATAAATAGTTGAGTTTGAATTTGCCATTCATAAAAGTACAACAGTGGGACAGTGGTGACTGTTAACACATTAGGCATGAGAACATAGTTCAATTCTCCTTCTCAACATGCTGCCATTAACTCTTAAGATCAATTAGAGAGAGTTTTGCAAGGAATACGACCGGCATCTTGAAGGAAGTGAGGCTCAAAGGATTTAGAGATAGATACCCTTCCTTACTCATACTGCACAACAAAAAGACTGGTAAACAATTACATAAATCTCTTACAATGTTTCTGAAGTTTGACACACCCTATGGAGATCGACATCATCTGTGTGGTGATACTGTCTGCAGTCTGTCAGCATGGCAGAGTGCCTTGCTTTCACCTTGGTGAAAGGGAAATGAGATGATCAGATTGCAAAACCCATCATCTGCGGTATCTGACCGCGTCTACACAGCTGACGCCCCCCCCCCCTTTCCAGGAGAAATCTGGCAAACACTCCCTCGGGCAAGCGATCAATGTCACATCACCTGCGGTAAGTCAGTTGCAGGGCGTGGCCCCTGGACTCGGTGTGATGAGAATGGCTCTTTACGTCTACGAACTTCCTTCCAAAAACCCACAGTCGCACACCTCCACTCGCATGTTTATAGCAGCACAATTCATAATCGCAAGGCTGTGGAAACAGCCCCACTGCCCATCAATCCAAGAATGGATTAATAAAATGTGGTATATGTATACCATGGAGTACTATTCAGCTCTAAGAAACAACGGTGATAGAGCACATCTTATATTTTCCTGGTGAGAGCTAGAACCCATTCTACTAAGTGAAGTTTCCCAAGAATGGAAAAACAAGCACCACGTGGACTCACCAGCAAACTGGTATTAGCTGAGCAGCACCTAAGTGGACACACAGGTGCTACAGTAATAGGGTACTGGGCAGGGGGGAGGGGGGCAGGCATATACATACATAAAGAGTGAGATGTGCACCATCTGGGGGATGGTCATGCTGGAGACTCAGACTTGTGGGGGGAGGGAGGGAATGGGCATTTATTGAAACCTTAAACTCTGTACCCCCATAATATTCCAAAATAAAAAAAAAACCCACAGTCGCAGTTCAATTGCGAGAAGCTCATCAGACAAAGCCCAATAGAAAGACATCCTACAAAACACCTGACCAGCGTGCCTCGAAACACTCAAAGTCATTAAAATCTTGGCTGGGAAACTGTCCTAGCTAAGAGGAGCCCTGGGAGATACAACAACTATGTGTTATATGGTAACCAGGATGGGATCCCAGGACAGAAAAAGGACATTAGGTAAGAAACAAGGAAATCCAAATAAAGTATGGAATTTAGTCCATAATATCACATCATTGACACTGATTTACTAATTGTGACAAATGTACCATACTAGTATAAGATGTCAATCATAGGGGATGGATATGTGAGGTATGTGGCAAATTTCCATTATCTTTGCAACTTTTCTGTACATTTAAAGGTATTCTAAAATTAAAATACCTATTTAAAAAAAAAAAAACTCTATAGTGTTGGACCAAAAAGTTTCAAAAAATTTTTAGTTTGGAAAAGCAAATCAAAAAGAAGTATATTTATTTACTAATTAATCAATACATCAGTTCATTAGTTTACTTGTTCATGCATTGATACCTTTAATTATTCACCAAATATTCTTTCGTGTCTACTTTGTAGCAGTATAGCAGGACTCCACAGCTCAAAAATGGGTGTTTTCTCTATCTGGTGGCCGGCAGGCCCCTGAGAAGATGCTATATGCTATATTGGGTGGTTCAAAATTCTAGCACAGTGCAGTAGACTGGGGCCATTTGGTGGAAACCAGAAAAGAAAGGAGAGAAATATTGAAACAGGAGGTAGCTACTCAAAGATTATTGTGAGTGGAGAATTTCTCATAGATTCTGATTATAGATTGTACCGTACAGATTGGTCTAGTGAAAATGGTTTTGATTGCATTATTTTTTTTTGACTATGTGGTCTTCAAAGGCACTGTGGTGACACTCAGAGCTTCCATTAACTACCTGTTATTGGTCGACTGTGACCTTACCATTTTCTGATAGTGACAAGTAGTTAGGTCGCTTTGGGAAGTTTACCTCTCTGGGGCTGTAACATAACTCAAAAAAAGTAGATCTCATATTCGAAGTCCCATCCATTAGAAGAAATGATCAAATTATTCTTTTGGTCGTTTTGCCTTCTACCAGGAGTACACTCCAGTCATCAAACTCATTTTCCACCGTAAAATATATTGAACCCAAAAAATGAAGTTCTTGATGCATTTAGGCACTCATTCTTTTTGTAGTGACCACTGCAGAGTTGGGGAAGGCTGACTAGAAATATACGCTCCATTTGATGATCTAATGGCTGTCCCCCAAGCCTGCAGGAATAAGACGTAGCATAAATCTGTGTTTTCTGAAAATATCACATTGTGTTCTTGAGGTCATCAGCATGGAAATGATCTCCACTGTAAAATCTATACGAGACGCATGCGACTCCCTACATGGAATATTGGATTATTACACTCTATAGCTCTGAAAACCATCTTTCTTGGATGGCAGCAGAAAGCTTCAATATACTTGCATGAATTATAAATGACACCCAGTGCTCTTGTTAAAAGCAGCTACAGGATGCTTTTCTAAGAAAGACCCTTCAGCCTCTGGATGCTATTATGCATCTGTTACACTGAAGATTCAATGCCTTTGGAAATACTTTAGCATTCTAGAAACTTGTTTAGTAAATTGAACATCATACTCAAAGACTGATCTTCTTTTCTTTATGTTTTTGGTTTGTTTTTTTTTTTCCTTTAATTCTCAGAATGCTACAGACATATGTTTAACCTGAAAATGAAGTCATGGCTTTTAAACAATTAGCCCCAAAGAGAAATTGATTTCAAAGAAACACTGTCTGTGAAGGGGTAGGAGACAAAACTAACATTGATTCTGGAGGGTAGCTTCTTTATAGTTCAGACTTGTAGGTGCCTTTGCTGTCAGTAGGGCAATGGGGGGACACACAGATGAGAGGCCCCCGAATCCACACACTCCTTTTCAAAGAGACACTGCTGGCTTCATTCACGTTCTTTTATGCGCCTTGTTTTGACGTTCTTCCTAAACACTGTACACATTTCCAGGCTGGGCTCTTATACCATGAGCTTGTACCACGCCGGCAATCTTCTCCAGTGACAGATTAAATAAATAAACAAACAAACACTAAGTTGGATTTTACAAAAGTATCTGACATTTAAAAGCCAATGGAAACAGGGGGAATACAACCTAAAAGCTTATTTGGCAAGTTAAATTACTGTCAAATCTTAAAAAAAAAAGCAAAACTAATTTTTAAAATGTATGTTACTTAACTCTATGTGCCCCCAAATATTATCATTTCTACAAATAATCAATATAAAACATTATCAATGAGAAAGAAAAAGCCAATGGAACACAGTCAGACTTCTTCAGTATTCAAAGGGAAGATCATTCCACAAAACAGGGAGATTTTATACTGCTAATTCACTTCCTTTTTCACTCAATTTTTAATACCTTAAAGTGATTTTCTAATGAATTATAAATTGATAGGGTCTAGCGTCTACAAAGAAAGGAACCAAATATGATACTGGATCATGTAGGTTTACAATTTTTTTTTTCTGATAAGATAAAGTATTAACGAAAAGTACACTAGGTTCACAGTTCTACCATCTTATACTGTTTTGAAAGGAAATTATAGAGTGAAAGTAGACATTGGAAGGATGCAGAGGCAAGACCACTGGGCAGTGAGTCCACAGGACCGGAGAAATTTTAGTATCTTCTCTGGGGTTAGCTAGTTGTGTGACTGAAGGTGAGATACTCAGCTTATTGAACTTCAGAATTCTTATTTGTTAGAAGTTTTTTACAGACTTATTGAGAATGATTTAATTTTAGAATAATGGAGATGAAAGGAACCTGACTATCATTTCAGGGTCACTAAGCCCCAAGAACTTTGTGTATTAGTATCAAAAATATACAAAAGTGATTTCAAAAAGAATAAAAAGTGAGTGCTCTAAAAATCTAATGTATGAACTTGCAGTTTCAGCTCTGACATGGAAAATTATGGACAGTCACATTCCAACCACTCCTGCCCTTACAACAACAAAGAAAAGATGAAAAAACTGAAGAATCTATGCCTTTTCTTAGACCCATCTGAGAACTGAGGTTCCAAAGTGAACTGCCATATTGCCATCTGGATAACTTTATTACTACAGAAAACTACCAAATCACAAAGATGATTAATAAGAAAGGAAGAAAGGAACAACGGACAACAAAGTAATCAGAAAACAATCATCAAAATGGCAGGAGTAAATGCTCACCTATCAATAACAACTTTGAATGTAAATCATTTAAATTTACCAACTAAAAGATATAGACTGGCTAAATGGGTTAACAACAACAACAAAAAAGACCCAACCATATACTCCCTGTAAAAAATTCACTTCCTCTATAAAGATAAACATAAACTGAAAGTGAAACGATAGAAAAGGATTTCCATAAAGACAGAAACCAAAAGCATAAGTAGTGTACTTAATATCAGACAAAATAGACTTTAAGTCAAAAATCATAAAAAGAGACAAAGAAGGTAATTACATAATGATAAAGGGATAAATCCAACAAGAGGATATAACAACTATAAATATATATGCACCTAACATCAGAGCACCCAAATATATAAAGCAAATATTATTAGAGCTTCAGAGAAAGACCCCAATACCATAATAGCTGGAGACTTCAATACTCCACTTTTAGCATTGGACAGATCAGCTAGACAGAAAATCAACAAAGAAACATCAGACTTAAACTAAATTATAGACAAAATGGACCTAAGAGACATTTACAGAACTGTATATGAAAATTAAACAACATGCTCCTAAATGACCACTGGATCAATAAAGAAATTAAGAAAGAAATAAAAATACTTCTTGAAACAACTAAAAATAGAAATACAACATGCCAAACCATATTGGATATAGCAAAAGCAGTACTAAGAAAAAAGTTTTTAACAATAAATGCCTACATCAAAAACATAGAAAGTTTAAAAAAAAAACAACATAAAGATTTACCTCAAGGAACTAGAAAAATAACAACAAACTAAATCCAAAATTAGCAGAAGGAAAGAAATAATAGAGATCAAAGCACAACTAAAAGAAGTAGAGACCAAATAAATAAATAAAAGATTAACAAATTGAAAAGCTGGTTTTTTGAAAAGTTAAACAAAATTGGCAAACCATTAGCTAGACTAAGAAAGAGAGACGACTGAAGTAAATTAAATCAGAAACCAAAAAGGAGACATTACAACTGGTGCCACACCAATACAGAAGATGATTAAAGATTACTATGAACAACTATATGACAAGAAATTGGAAAACCTAGAAGAAAATGGATACATTCCTGGACACATATAACCTACCAATATTGGACCACAAAGAAATAGAAAACTTGAACAGACCAATAATGAAAAATGAGATTAAATCATTAATAAAAAGTCTCCCAACAAAGAAAAGCCTGGGTCCGAATGGCTTTACTGTTGAATTCCATCAAAATTCTAAAAAAGAAGTAGTACCAATTCTTCTCAAAATATTCCAAAAAACCAAACATGAGGGAATTATCTCTAATACTCTCTAAATGATTGTGGAAAATCTGGATATCCATATGTAGAAGCATGAAACTAGACCCCTTTCTCTCACCCTACACAAAAAATCAACTCAAAATGGATTAAAGACTTAAATGTAAGACCAAAAACTATAAAACTAGAAGAAAATATAAGGGAAACACTTTAGGACATTGGTCTAGGCAAAGATTTTATGGCGAAGACTTCAAAACCATAGGTGACAAAAATAAAAATAGACCAATGGGACTATATCAAACTAAAAATCTTCTGCACAGCAAAGGAAATAATCAACAGAATGAAAAAAACAATCATTAGAACTGAAGAAAATATTTGCAAACTATTAATATGACAAGGAATATCTAGAATATACAAGGAACTGAAACAACTCAACTATGAAAAAACACATAATTTGATTTAAACATGGGGAACGGATCTGAATAGATATTTCTCAAAAGAAGACCTACAAATGGCCAAGAAGTATACAAAAAAATGCTCAGCATCACTGATCATCAGAGAAGTGCAAATCAAAACCACAATGAGATACCATCTCACCCCAGTTGGAGTGGCTAGTCTCAAAAGGACAAAAAATAACAAATATTGGCAAGGATGTGGAGAACATGGAATTCATATGAGAAATACCTGCACCCCTATGTTTATTGCAGCATTATTCAAAATAGCCAAGATATGAAATCAACCTAAATGCTCCTCAACAGATTAATGGATAAAGAAAATGTGACATACATATATATACACACACACATGCATATGCATACACATACACACAATGGAATACTATTCTAACATAAAAAAGAATGAAGTCCTGTCAATCATGTCAACATGGATGATCTGGAGGCCATTAAGTTAAGTGAAATAAGTCAAGAACAGAAAGATAAATGCTACACGTTCTCACTGATGTGGGAGCTAAAAAAAAAAAATGAGCTCATGGAAGTAGGGAGCAGAATTGAGGATGGGATGGGTAAGGGAAAGGGGAGGGCAGGAAAAGCTGGTTAACAGATGCGAAATGACAGCAAGATGGGAGGAATAAGCTCTAGTGTTCCACGGTGCTGTAGGGAAAGTATGGCTAACAGTAATTTATTCTATATTTTCACAAAGCTAGAAGAAAGGACTGTGAATGTTCTCAACACACAAAGAAATGATGAATGTTTGAGGTGATGGATACGCCGACTACCCTGATTTGATCATTACACGTTGCACACACGTATAAAATATCACTCTGCGTCCCATGAGATGTACAGCTATTATGTCAACTAAAAACAAAAGAGAGAAAAAAAGAAGTCAGGTGCCATAGAGTACATATTGTGTGATTACATTGGTACAAAGCACTAGAAGAGGAAAAACTAATATATGCTGTCAAAATTCAAGATAGTGATTATCTTCAGGGAAAAAGCTAAAAGGAAGCAAGAGCCAGAGAGATGGGAGAGCTGCACACTTTGATTGCTTAACCTGGGTGTTGGCTACATGGTTGTGTACAGTTTGTTAAAATCCTCAACCCGTACACTTAGGAATATACGTAATACTGTAATAAAAAATTGAAATAATTGACTCTTAAAACTGAAATGCACAGAGTTTGTTCTCAGGAAAGGCTCTGTACTGGTACCCAAGTGATGCCTTCAGTAATCGCTCTCTCAGCTTCTCTGCCTTGCTTTCCTCTTTACTGGTTGCTGCCTTGGAGAGGCTCTTCCTGCATGGTGTTAGAATGTTCACTAGAAGGCTGGGCACAGTGGTTCATGCCTGTAATCCTAGCACTCTGGGAGGTCGAGGCGGGCGGATTGCTCGAGGTCAGGAGTTCGAAACCAGCCTGAGCAAGAGTGAGACACCACCTCTACTAAAAAATAGAAATAAATTAATTGGCCAACTAAAAAACATATACAGAAAAAATTAGCCGGGCATGGTGGCGCATGCCCGTAGTCCCAGCTACTCGGGAGGCAGAGGCAAGAGGATTGCTTGAGCCCAGGAGTTTGAGGTTGCTGTGAGCGAGGCTGACACCACGGCACTCTAGCCTGGGCAACAGAGGGAGACTCTGTCTCAAAAAAAAAAAAAGAAGAAAATGTTCACTGGCAGCCCCAGGCTCACATGGCTGTCCACTTCTTGCTTGAGTTCAAGGAATTAAGTCTCACTGGATCAAACTGAGACACACGTCTGTTCCTGTACAAGGTAGTATTGGCAGCGTGTCGAAGTGTACTGACAGGTGAGATCATGTGCCCATCCCAGAGCCATTATATCATCATCATCTTCTTCTTCATTGTCATCATCATCATCCGTCTCAGTTCTGTGGGTTGACTGCACTCTGCCAAGCTGTTCTCACTGGGGTCTTACAGTGCAGTTGTATACAGTTGGTGGCTTCCCCTGCATGTATCTGTGAGGGGAGACGGCGCGGGCAGCTGGGGCTCCCTGGGCATCTCCTTCTGTCTTTTCTGTAGTCTTTCCTATCACCTCTCTAGCTTGGTGGCTTCAAGGGAGCTAGACACGAGGGCTCCAAGAGCCAAGCAGAAGCCATGTCATCTTTTACAGCCCAGCTCAGGGCTAGGCAGACTGCCACCTGCCAAAGAGTCAAATCTGACCCTTTCACCTGATTTCATAAATAAAGTTTCATCTGAAAACGGCAAAGCCCGTTTGTGTATCATCTGTGGTTGCTATCTGGTACAACGACAGAGCTGTACAGTTGTGACAGGGGCCATATGGGTGTGACCTGCAAAGCCAAAAATATTTACAATATGGCCCTTTGCAGAAAAAGTTTGCTGACCTCAAACCTCCTCTCAAATGTCAGGCAGTACCATTTCTGGTACACATTCTATTTATTAAAAATAAGTCACGAAGGCCAGCTCATACCCAAGGCAAGAAGAATTTGTGGATATGTTCTAAGCCACTGCAGAGGTAGTCACCTAATATATACGCACTGAGAGGAAAAGGAGGGTTTTTTGTTTTTGCTTTTGTTTAGACAGGCTCTCACTCTGTCACCTGGGCTAGAGTGCCATGGCGTCAGCCTAGCTCACAGCAACCTCCAACTCCTGGGCTCAAGCGATCCTCCTGCTTCAACCTCCTAAGTAGCTGGGACTACAGGCATGCGCCCTCATGCCCAGCTAATTTTTTTCTATATATTTTTAGTTGGCCAATTAATTTCTTTCTATTTTTAGTAGACATGGGGTCTTGCTCTTGCTCAGGCTGGTTTCAAACTCCTGACCTTGAGCGATCCTCCTGCCTCCCAGACTGCTAGGATGACAGAAAAGGAGGGTTTTGTCAGCTAAAGAGGCCTTAAAGATGCTAAACAGACCAAAACAGAGAAACCACTCTGAGGTGGGACAGCATGTTTCTAATGCTCTGGGCAGGTTAACTGAGTTGGGAAGGTGTAGATGGTTCATTCCTTCTCTGAGTTAGTTAACACCACTGTCCCCACCAGGGTGGCAAAGGCTGCCCTCCAAAATTATACCAATTGCTCATGGGCACTTACGTTGAAGTCATTCTGACAACTTTTACAACGCTCTAATTGAACTGCCTGGGCACAGAGGAATTGCTTTTTGCTAAAGGAAAATAGCTGGGAGAATTACAAAAATGGCATATCAGGAAAAAAATGCAACATATTCTCAGGCTTTTGAAATGTCAGACTTCCGGGCACCAATTTATCTGACTTACATTACAGGGCTACAAACAGTCAGCAACTCTTATTTGGCCATTTTTCACAATAATAAAAAAAAAAAAAATTCTAAGTGCCATTTTAGCTCAATAATGATTGTACAGCTCTATTTATTTTTCATTTATATGTGTGCAAGTTGGGGGGAGGGGTGGCTCCTTAAGTAGTACCTTGCCTCTGGCAATGTTTGGCAACAGAGGAGAATGCATTATATTAATCAGATCGGACCACTTGCTTAGTGGAAAGAATGTAATTTGGATTTTAACAAAAAACAACACACTCGAAATCCACATGGAAAATTAAGCAGTCACTGTGTTCTTCCTACAGGAATATGTCACTAACATCATCTCTTCAGCTCCAGGGTAAGAGAGAAGGCTGAAGGCCATTATTATAATCATGAAGAGCTTTCTTTCCATTGCATGATGCCCAGAGAAGCAACTTAAAAGGTGGGTTGGAAACGGAGGGGCAGGAAGGGGGTGACTGCCCATGGTGGGACCATAGCAGATTCCTTCTCCCTGGCCGTAGTTCTCACATTAGTGCATGTGATCACAGCCTCTTAGGAGGCAAATAGTGGCCGGCAGAGCCAGACATTGATGGAAATGATATTTTTGTCACCTATATTTCAAATGCCGGTGTGGACAGGAGAATTTTTTTAAAGGGGGGATGGGGTTTTCCTCAACAAGCAGGTCACCTAATAAGGGAGTTGGTCACATGCACAACTCATTATAATCCAACCTGTGCACTTATGACTTACAAATGTAGGTAGTACTATAATAAAAAGTTATAATAAAATGTAAAGAGCACCTATCACAGAGCTGGTACTTGACAAATATAGGTTGGGTGGGAGCTAACATTTCTGCAGGGCTCATACATAGCAGACGGTATGATAAATGCTTGACATATATTCAACCATCATGATCACTGTATTAGTTGTATGATATTATTACAATTATTTTAGAGGTGAGGAAATTAAGGCTTCATGAAGCTGAGTAACTTGTTCAAGAGCATATACATTTTCTTTCGGAGCCTGATTTTTTATTTTTTTTAAGACAGTCTCACTCTGCTGCCCAGGCTAGAGTGTTGTGGCATCAGCCTTGCTCACAGCAACCTCAAACTCCTGGGCTCAAGCAATCCTCCTGCCTCAGCCTCCCGAGTAGCTGGGACTACAGGCATGCGCCACCATGCCCGGCTAACTTTTTTCTATATATTTTTAGCTGTTCAAGCAATTTCTTTCTATTTTTAGGAGAGACAGAGTTTCTCTCTTGCTCAGGCTGGTCTCGAACTCCTGAGCTCAGACGATCCTCCCGCCTCAGCCTCCCAGATTGCTAGCAGAACCTGATTTTTAAAATACGAAAATCGGGTTCCAGAGCTTGTCCTCTTAGTTACTATGTGTTTGTTACAGCCAACGGCTGGATGGTGGTTAGACAGATGGAGGGACATTGGATGGACAGAGAGACGGCGTAACCAGAATGCTGTGACAAGGGAGGGAAGGAGCAAGTAAATCTGGCTGGAAGAGGCGACACTTGAGCTGAGTCCTGAGGAAGGCACAGGCGTTCAGGTGGCAAAGCTGGACAAGGACTTCCAGGCTGGCAGGGGAGCATGAGCAGAGACACCCGACACCCATGTCCCCAGGAACCCAGACGGTGACAAGCAGTCCTGCAGGACAGGACGCCCAGGGCACCAGCCCAGAGAAGAGGCTGCTGAGCAGAACTAACTACATGAAGAAGGGTCTGGAACATCACGTCTATAAGTTCAGGCTTTCCTCTGCAGTCTTCAAAGACATTTTTTTGAATGACGGATAACATTGATTGAGGGCTTAACTTGTGTAACCACCACATGTTAAGGTCCCCACCAGAACCTTGCTGGAGCAGGTGCTGTGATTGCTCCTTTGTTTTCCAGGTGGTGAAACTGAGGCTGGGAGAGGTTAAACCCACATGCCCAAAGCCATGTAGTCCAGAACTGCGTGAATTAGGGTCCTCCAGAGCTATCGAGCGAAACGAAGCAAGAGAGAGGCATCATTTTATCCGCGTTTGGAGAGATGGCCGCAGCAGCAGCGTGGATGAGGGTTCAACTAGAGACGGTGAAACTACTTAGGAGGCTGTTTGTGTCCGGATGAGAGCTGGGGAAATGGACCAGGGCAGAGTTCTCAACCTTGGTGCTGTTGACATTCGGGGCTGCGTAACTCTTCGCTTGGGGGCTGTCCTGTGCATTGCAGGATGTTTGATGACATCCTTAGCCCCTACCCAATAGATATGAGTAGCATCTGCCTTCAAACTGTGGCAAACAAAAATGCCTGCAGACATTTCCTAATGTCCCCAAACGGACCCTCGTTGAGAATCAATGAGTGAAGCTAAGGTATTGATGGTGTTGACGGCAGACTGGGGAACAGGAGAAGTATTGGAAATAGGATAAACAGGACCAAGCAATCACAGGGTGTGGGTCAAAGGTGTGTCCAGGTGTGTACCATAGTCACTGAAGGCAGCAATGTACCCAGAGGTCTGGAGCTCAGGGTCTGGATTCAGCAAACCTAAGTTCAAAAGCCGGCTCTGCCATCTGCCACTGTGTGAACTTGGGCAAATGACTCACACTCCAGTTCTTAAAAAGATGACTCTAATAGCACCTACTTCAGAAAGTTTGCTGGAGACTCAGACTTGTGGGGGGAGGGGGAAAAGGGCATTTATTGAAACCTTAAAATCTGTACCCCCATAATATGCCGAAATAAAAAAAAAAAAAAGCTAAAAAAAAAAGTTGTAAAGATTGAAAGAGGACACTATGAGTAAGTGCTTAGCAGAGTTTCTGGCACTTAGTAAGTGCTCAATAAATGTTACTGCTAGCCAGTACAGGAAACATAGGGGAGCTTTCTTCAGTCCTCCAAACTCCAGTGAGGAGTTTTAGTAAGTGTGTACTGTGAACTCTATAAACAATTTTCCATTTGATGGAAAAATTTTTGAAGTTATTAAAGTTAAATTGCAAAAAGAAGATATAACTGAATATATGGTTTGAAACCAATTGTGAGTGGCTGGTATACATGTATGTGCGTGTATATGTCTATGTTTCTAGATATGCTTGTGTGTGTAAATGTATACACATGTAAATTAGATCACTGGAATCACACCAAAATATTATGACCATTATTACTGGATTATGGGTGAATTTAATTTTCTTTTCTATTTTTCTATTATCCTTTATATTTTTCTCTAATGAGTAAGTATCACTTTTATAAATAGGGGACAAAAGTAAATGTTCTAAAATGTTTTCCATTAAGATATATTGATTGAGATCCTAATATGTGCCAGGCACTGTGCCAGACACTAAGAATACAATAATGAGACCCCAACTTAACACACACACACACGCACATACACACAGAGCAATAACAAAAGCAACGAAACCCTGATAAACCAAGTATGCACACCAGAAAGCTAGAAGGAGAACCACCCAGTTCAGATGTAATACTGATTCTCCAAAAGCAACACATCTGGCTGGTTTTGGTGATGCCATCCTAGTCGTCGTCGTGCCTTTAAGCCTGGCGGAATATCCAAAGAATTTTCTAACTCTTCTCTGCAAGTGGTTCACTGGAAAACACTATCGTCTTCTCATTTTGGGGATTTTGCTTCTCTCATCTAGTAATTCTTACCCTGAGGGACTGTCATATAATTCTGTAATGTCCAAGTCAACCTTGAATCTGATCAGTAGGAACCGCTCCCCTGGAAACTGTAATTTGCCACGGGCAGACCTAGCTCAGTAACGAAGACTTTCTTTAGACAGTATACGGAAGGTTTTCTATTTCAAAATAAAAAAAAAAAAATCTTTGCCTCCCTGAACATTCAGAAAAATTTAAGCGGCGTGTATTTTTGTGAGCTCCCATGGACTTATGGAAACAATCATTTGGGCCTCGAGAAAATCCTCCAGCGTCCCGGCTGTGTGTCTAGGTAAGGTGAGAGTGACACTAGGCTGTCACTCTCTGTTTCAGCCGGCGTCTCTGCGTGCAGAGTGATGGAGATGACCAACCCAGGATGCTTGCTTTGCCCTCCGTGTCTTTTCAAATCACAGACACACCGAGATGGCAGACTTCACGCCGGCGATAGCACAGGCAGGTTCTGCAGCTGGCCCTGGTCGTAGGTTCTCGCTGCTACTTCTGGAATTCAGCTTCGTTTTTGTTCTGTCATCTTGAATATTTTAATACTTTACTGATCTCAAACGTGTTTAGCCGTAGGAGGAGAGCAGTAAAATAAAATTTTATGGCCAACAAAGTCCTTTATACCTAAAGTTTATTGCACATTTTATATTTTAACAACACATTGTTCCTTGAAATTCTAAAACATGCATAGCTTCCTCAAGTTGAAATGTGCCTGTGTTCTTTTTCTCCTTACTGAGAGTTGATGCCATTGTCAGGGTGGAAAGAATTCCTGATACTTGGCCAGAGTGGCTAAAATTCGACCAGAAAGGCGTGTCTTTTTCCAAAAGTGCTGAGACAAACTTAAAGCTCTTCCGTGTTAGAAAAATGCCCCATTTTAAGGTTTCCAAAACACATACGACCTCCATTCAAAGTGACCATTTTCCATGGACTCCCTAATTTTCCTCAATATGGTCAGGATTTAATTCCGTTTCAACCAACAAGTCGATGATTGATGAAACACGAAGGAGCCCATTCACTTTTCATATAGTCGATGCTTTCTGATAACAATTTTTTTGTTGTTTGACTGAGGCCTATAAAGATGTTGTTTTATGGCAACAACAGAATGATTGTTTCCTGTAGTGATGATTTAAAAAAAAAATTATTAGCATCACTTTTTCATTGCTTTCTGGTTTGGAGGGTTGGCATGGTGGTACCAGAATTGATGGAAACATTTTAATATGGTACAAGACATTAAAGTAGCTGCCATTTTTCACAGATGGAGCTGAAAAGCTATCTTTTTAATTTTTTGCTACAGTAATAAAAACAAATAAACAAACGAACAAAAATTTCTAGTCTTTTCCATACGACAAGTTGCAGAGAGAACTGGCATCCTAGAAGACTATAATGGAATGGAAACACCATTGCACTGGATTCAATTCCCAGTTCTGATGCTATTATCCAGGAAGCAAATGATTCAGTTGCTCCATCAGTAAAAACCAAATGAATAATAATGGAATGTACTTTATTTCTGAGGTCCTCTCTGGCTCAAACTTTCTATAGCTCTAAATAATATTAACCAGATTCGATCCCAACTTCATCACTGTCAAAGATTCATTAGATCACTCGTGCGCATTCACATCTCCTATCAAGATTTATTAAACAACCAGCATTCATCGAGACCTCAATATCCTACATCTGTCTTTACCACTAAGGCTTCCTCATGGTAGATATTTCGGGATGTTCTTGGGACAAAGGGTTAAAAGGAACACTAACGGCCATACAGAAATAAATCACTGATCTCCTTGGTCTTACTGAGCTCTTGACCTATTTTCTTGCCTGAATGGCCAGGAAAGAAACTCAAAAGCCTTTAACCCTCTTCATACTTAAAAACAGAATCTAAAAATACACAGGTCAGATAGAAGCTTCTCTCCACCTCTTATTATCTCCAAGGATGAGATCACCGGGTGTTAGAACGGGAGTGGTGCTAGAGGGTTGGCATTTCTGGATACCGACCCTCAGATCTGCACAATTCTCAGGCCATTGCAGCCAGGTGCCGAGCCTTCTAGAAGGCCAAGCTAAGATCCGAAATGTACCGGAAAGAGCGGAGTTTAGTTCTTGGATTTTTTTTAATGGCCTGTTTCCCCTGACATTCCTGTGGTCAGGAAGTTCATTCCATCGTCCATCTTCTTTGGTTTCAATATAAATGTGTCCTGTCCAGCCTGTCTTCTACTGGGATGGAAATAACACCTCGTCTGCCTCTTGTAACAGCCCTCCTTGAACTTGAATGTGGTTGTTAAGGTGTCCTTCAACTATCGTTACTGTAAGCTACACATCCTTTGTGATCAACATAATTAAAAACCGCTCCGGGGTCTTCTCAAAGTAATGTGAGATTTTT
This sequence comes from Mirza zaza, assembly GCA_008750895.1. NCBI lineage: Eukaryota > Metazoa > Chordata > Mammalia > Primates > Cheirogaleidae > Mirza > Mirza zaza. Next base: position 53,592 of record VSMD01003713.1, read on the forward strand.
TCCATTTTCACGCTTTGCATGGGTGATGTTAAAGGAAGTGGCACTGGAATGGGAAGGTAGGAGAGATGTCAAAAGATACCCTCCATCCTCAATGCTCCCTTGATGGCAATGACAGCCTTGTTTGTTTTGTTAACCAGCGCCTAATGAAAAGTCAACATTCAAGATCATAATAAAAATCTGTATAACTGTTCGTGTTGTGAGTCTGGGGTTTGGAAGGAAAATCCATTAAAGCACAGCCATGTGTAGTTCACAAGAAATCAGGAATAAAATGTTTGCTTTCAACATCATCTGCAAAATGGTCTGTATATTACCAGAATAAATCCGTATTACTTGGAGCCTGTGGATAAATATCCACGGGCAAAGTTCACATTGAGGTTATCTGCCTCCTGCTCTGAACCAGGGAGTGCGATTTGGAGGAGATAAATGGTGGTTTAGTTCTCCACGTCTCAAGTACATCGTGCAGAAATGAGTTTAGTTCCTGAGACGGTATCTGTCACATCCAAATAGGAAAGAATGCCATTACAGGGTTGTGCCCGTTGCAAAAAGAATATAGCTTTTGTCCTCGGATGCTATAAACAAAAGAAAATTCTTAACAATCAAAAGCCCCGGATACACCTTTTGCACACCAAAAAGGGAGATATTTCATGGCTGGTAAAATGCTGATTCACTGGCAGTATAGGCATATCTTATTTTATTTATTTATTTTATATATATATATTTTTTGAGACAGAGTCTCGCTTTGTTGCCCAGGCTAGAGTGAGTGCCGTGGTGTCAGCCTAGCTCACAGCAACCTCCAACTCCTGGGCTCAAGCGATCCTCCTGCCTCAGCCTCCCGAGTAGCTGGGACTCCAGGCATGTGCCACCATGCCCGGCTAATTTTTTCTATATGTATTAGTTGGCCAATTAATTTCTTTCTATTTATAGTAGAGACGGGGGTCTCCCTCTTGCTCAGGCTGGTTTTGAACTCCTGACCTCGAGCAGTCCACCAGCCTCGGCCTCCCAGAGTGCTAGGATTACAGGCGTGAGCCACCACACCTGGCCCATATCTTATTTTAAATCACAGGTGAACTCACTGCTCATGCATGTGAAACTATCTGTGTAGCTGTTCCCTGGTTTCTGAAGTAAGATTAATTTTCTTATATATAGGGGGAAAAAAATCTAATAGTAATAAGGTGGGGTACTGAACCACCCTTGCAGAGAAGTTTAAGTCTTGTGTCTCCCTGACATGCCCAGAAAGGTTTAAAAGAGGATAAAAAGTCACCGGGCTAATGCTCTTACGTTCGGTGAGACCTTCATTGTTTCTCCATCCAACACGCATTAGGTGCCTCCCAGGTTTCAGGAGTGCAAAAAGGAAGGAGGCAAGGACATTTTCTGCAAGAAGCATGCATTGTCTGGGGACGTCCGGGCATCGGAGAAGAAAGGATTCTCAGAGATGCCATGGCTCGAGGGTGACCAGAAAGACAAAGTGCTTGCAATGGCCAGCACCTGCTGCTAGTCTTCGGGGGTTGCCCTGGGGCTGTGGCGAGAGGCAGAGGCAGATGGTCACTACTGCTAGTCGTCTCCCAGGCGGGACAGCCCGGCACAGTTACCTGAGGTCGGGAGACTCGGGTGCAACTACACTCCAGAGTCCCCTTAAGGGCTCAGGCTGAAGCCTTCTCTTTGGGGCTTTCACCTGAGCCCAGGATGACACCTGTGGGCTGGCATGGTGGCATGTGCCTGCGGTCCCAAGCATGCAGGAGGCTGAGGCGGGAGGACCGCTTGAGGCCAATAGTTAGTATCCGGCCTGAGCAACCTAGCAACTGTGTCTCTATTTTTCTTTTTTTGAGACAGAGTCTCGTTTTGTTGCCCAGGCTAGCGTGAGTGCCGTAGCGTCAGCCTCGCTCACAGCAACCTCCAACTCCTGGGCTCAAGCGATCCTCCTGCCTCAGCCTCCCGAGTAGCTGGGACTACAGGCATGCGCCACCATGCCCGGCTAGTATTTTCTGTATATTTTTAGCTGGCCAATTAATTTCTTTCTATTTTTAGTAGAGATGGGGGTCTCGCTCTTGCTCACGCTGGTTTCAAACTCCTGACCTTGAGCGATCCTCCCACCTCGGCCTCCCAGAGTGCTAGGATGACAGGCGTGAGCCACCACGCCCGGCCGCAGCTGTGTCTCTTAAAAATAAAAGCAAATAATTTTGTTTTCTTTTTAAAGATGGCACACTTGCTTAGCTTCCCCCTCTGCCTGTCCGGTTTCTTCCAGCCTCTTACTGGCCTCCCTGGGAGCATGTCCTCAATCGGTCAGCAGCAGGTGGATACACCTTCCAGAGACCCCAGCCTCAGACCTGTCAAAGGATTCTAACTCATGTGGCTGGAACACGAGGAGCAAGATGGAGGAAAGACGAGCAATGGATAAAGGACGTTTTACTTTTGTCACACGGGGACCTGCACACAGAGGCACGTTCCGCACTTCGTTGAATGCTCTGCTGTTGCCGCCTTCAAACTCTTTGCTTGGACCTCTTTGAACAAGGTCCCTGTGTTTTCATGTTGCACTGGGCTGCACAAGGCAAGCCTTGATGGACAAATAGCCGGTCTTCCAGCATTTAAAGTTTTAAAGTCCTTTTTCTTTAAAAACAAAAAATATTTCTAAATAAATAAAATATCTGAATTAGTGAGTCTTGGGCTGGTGATCAAAATTACCCTTTTATCCTCAACTATTTATTTAGGAGCATGTGCATGCTGCAAAGCCGCCTGTCATGTTTTGGGGGGGGGTCCTTAGAAAGTATCCCAAATGTCGTCCCACGGAAATCTGATCTGCCAGGGCCTGCTGCTATGCTCCCTGGCCAGCTGGGACACCAAACGCTCTTAAATGTCCCCCCTGCGACCCCCTGTTCTCCACGGCCACGCACCCATCGGGGCCTTGCACCCCGTGGCAAAGCCAGAACACCTGTCCCCAGCTCTGTCCAAAGACCCTCGGGCAGCGCTGCTTGGGCCTCCATACGCGATGGAGTTGAAACAGTTTTTGAGATTTTTACCTGAAAGCAAAGAGATATATCCAATGGTTAGACTGGGGACAAATCGGAATATCAGTCACAGGCCGGGCGCGGTGGCTCCTGCCTGTCATCCTAGCACTCTGGGAGGCCGAGGCGGGAGGATCCTTTGAGCTCAGGAGTTCGAGACCAGCCTGAGCAAGAGCGAGACCCCGTCTCTACTAAACATAGAAAGAAATTATCTAAACAACTAAAAACATATAGGAAAAAATTAGCCGGGCATGGTGGTGCATGCCTGTAGTCCCAGCTACTTGGGAGGCTGAGGCAGGAGGATTGGTTGAGCCTAGGAGTTTGAGGTTGCTATGAGTGAGGCTGACGCCATAGCACTCTAGCCCGGGTGACAGAGTGAGACTCTGTCTCAAAAAAAAAACAAAAAAAAAACACAATATCAGTCACTACACTGTCTCTACTCCTCCAATGGCATTGTTAAGGGACATTGACAGAGTGACTGCTTCCCTTCTGAGACGAGACCCCCCTCAGCAGGTGCCAGTCTCTCAGATTTCCCTCAATCCTCCCCCAAGTTCAGCAGAAATGCCCAAGGCCTGAAGGTTGGCAGTGCCGGCCATGGTGGGAGCCACCTGAGAGCCCAGTGCCTGTCACCATCTTAGTCCTCAGTACCAATGGAGGGTTTTTCAGGGTCCCTTCTTGTGATCTTGGTGCTAAATAAAAGGTGCAGATCACTAGAGAGTTGCATTTCAAATAAACATTGGAAAATCACATTATTTATAGCACGCTAAGGTGCCTCTGGGTTGTATCAGCCCAGGAAATAACACGGGACGGGGTTATAACATAACCAGTGTCGAGAAAATGGAATATGTAATTTTAAAACTCCCCCCACCCAAAAAAAATCTTTAGGCCTATAGATCATTCCGTTGGAGAATTCTACCACATATTTGAAAAAGAGTTAGCACTGATTCTGTACAAAATCTCTTCCAGAAAACAGAAGAGGAGGGAATATTTCCCAATTCACTTTATGAAGCCAGTGTTACCCAGATAACCAAAGTTATGTTTAGGGAAAAAATTAATCCCCAAAGATTACATACTATATGATTCCATTTATAGAACCTTTTGGAAATGACAAAATACAGAAGTGGAAAACAAAAATTGGTGTTTGCCAGGGGTTAAGGGGCTTAGGGTGGCTGGTATGGTTATAAAAGGACAACACGAAGGTTCTCGAAGAGATGAAAATGTTGTTTTTGACTGTATCAGTGTCTAATATCCTGGTTGTGATATACTACTATAGCCTTACAATATATTACTGTTGGGAGAACTAGACAAAAGGTACATGATACGTCTTATACAACTGCATGTGAATCCATATTTTGAGATAATCATGATTATCTCAAAAATGCCATTTATTACTGTGAATGCAGCCATCTGCTAACAATAGGAATATCTGCAAAATGTATGCTTAGCTCTTATTAAAAATGAAATACAGGACAATGCAAATCTGAAATAGATCTATCTATCTAGGTGTGAATTAAATCCTGATACTTCTGAATATATTCTCAGCTGCTTTCAACACAGATTTGCAACCTCTGGATTCACATGTCTTTAGTCCAACATGCACTTAAAATGGTTTTAATTAAACCTTAGACCACCCCTTCTTTTCCTTTGTTAAATTATTAGAAACTAAGCCTGTTTCCTAAATGACCTGACATAAAAATACATGTGTTATATATATTACACATGATTTCCCCATAATTAGAACAACCATGACATAATTAGAACAACCTGTTCCTTTGATAGAAACCTCAAAATTACACATAATGGTAATAATTCAAATGGGTTGATTGATGAGACTCTCCAAGGCAGAATCCCTGGGGAGTAACACACACACACAGAAGCTTTCTCAGTTGTTCCCACTGCCCGATTCCTGGCAGCAGGGGTAGTGAGAAGCAACGTTTCTCTCCACCCCATGCTGTCTTGGTTACTGTGTACACCTCCCTTTAACCAAAATAAAGTCCTCCTAACACTGAAACTCTGGTAGTGGGAATATCTTTTGAGTGCTTCCTGTGTGCTAGGCATATATTCAATAATAATAACCCCAAGTGCCAGGTACTATACTACTGGAATAATATCTGCAATTTACCAAAGACCTGAAGCTCAGAGAGATCAAATAACTTGCCCAAAGTCACACAGTTTAGTGGTAAAGCTGGGATTCGAACTAAGTAGATTCAAACCTCATGCCTTTAACCATTACTCCAGTGGTTCCCAAATTTTATTGCAATGTTAGAACTGGCAGGCGAGTGTTTCAAACATCCTGATGCCAGGTCATACTCCAGGCAATGAAATCAGAACGTCTGCAGTGGAAGCCAGCTTCAGTAATTTTTAAAAGAGTCCCAGGTGGTTTCCATGGGCAGCCCATTTGGGAACCATTGCACTATTGTCTTAGCTCTTGAGCAAAACTCGGGCTACTCAGCTGCCTTCCATGACCACCTTCCATGCACAAAGCTCTGTCTGTTCCATGTCCAAGGTTCCCAGAACACTACCTGCTTTGAACCTCCTCATCCTGAAACTGGCTTCCTAAGGAATTGGTTAGCATTTCCGGATTATGTGGGAGACTCGTCTACACCAGGGTTTAGCTAACGAAGGCTCAAGGCCAATTTCACTGGAGACTCAGCCACAGCCCCCCTGAGTAGACGGGAGACCCATCTGTAAGCAAAGAATATTACAAACTGGGAAACAGAAACAGGGAGGACCATCGGCTTTCATCAATAAACACCCTAGCAAAGACTAAGAAAGGCTTTCAGCGTGAAGCTGTGTATCAGTTAGGCTCTTCAGTCGGCAGAAGAAACGGCAGATGAGGAAAATGAGGTCACACAGCTCACAAGGGGTGACACTGAGATGATTCTATCCCGAAGGATGTGGCTCTTGTAAGGACAGACAGGCTATTGCATGGCGAAGGTATCTGCCTAGTACCTGCTGTATGCATATTTATTCACGCACGGTCACCAAATTTCTTTGTCCTCATCGAACACGTCTGCAGATGTCACAAAACTGGGAGGAGGTGAATAACTAATGGGCACAAAATTTAGCCAGACAAGAAAAGAAAAATAGGGATGGAAGAGAACGTATAAAATCCACAAACTTAAAAAGCAAACAGAGTATATGCGTACGGTCCAGAATAAGCTGGGGAGTGGGATTTAGCTGTCACTCTATCTGAATCCAAATTTGAGACCAAAGTCAACCTTGAAACACGCAGAATGCAAAAGTATTCTGACTGCTCTCCTCTGTTTCTCATCCCCCAACAAGAAACAGTTGAACTCATTAACTTGTTAACAGTGGCTCAGAAAAAGGTTGTATCTTGAAATTTTCCAGAACGATGTTGGCAACTGTTTCTCTGCAGTTTCCCCCCAATCAAGGTAGCCAGGTCTTGTCTGAGCAGGCACTCCAGCTTTCCTTGCCCCCGTTAGTGACCGTTCGTCCCTTTTTGACATCTTGACATGTTTTTCTTTTAAATTTAAATGCTCATAAAGTCTTGAAATGGTGCTTACCTCCTAAGGACTGGATTTCCCTGGGCTGCTGGTGAGAGAAGAAAACTGTCCCCTTCTGCAGCAGTGAATCACAGGCGGTGGCAGGAGTCAGTACTCACGGCAACAGTGTGCCCAGCAAGCCTCCTTTGCAACCAAGGCTGGGAATCCTGATCTGACACCAGCACTGGGTGCATGTCTGTCCCCAAGCAGATGCAAGGCCCAATGCATGCCAAAGAGACACGGCTGCAGAGACATGCTCCTTAGGTTAGGCTGCAGCTCCTTGCAAGGCACTAACCCAGTGAGCCCCTCCAGGAGCCCTCAGGGGTGGGAGAGTTTTCACCTTGGGAGGCGCATTCGTTTAGCTGTGATCGAATTACGCCACATTCGAGAAACTTCAGTTAGATGTACTTTAAAACCAACATTATTTTGTAAAAATCTAACGACAATGTACTTAATAATTTCAAAAGATGAAAACTGTTCATTTTAAAGGTGACTAACCTTTTACTGACTTCGTCGTGTCTGCTTTCTGTTGGAGAAGCGTTTGGATACCTGGTCACAGCGAGGACGGCCACGGTTACAGCTGATCCTCTAGACGGCTACTGATAGTGACCTTAAGGGCATCTTGATTTGGGTTAGGTGGGAGAATGTAGATTCGCAGCAATAAGGGGTTGAAAACCAAGAAAGCATTTTTTTTTGGGCATGTTGCCGAAGGCATGGGTTTTCTACTGCATTTTCCCATATTTGAACTGAGTCTTTCTTAGCATCAAACAATGACTTTAAAATGTCATCTACTGAGAGCTCAGTCAATTCCATCTTTAGGTGCCTTGGTGATATCAACTAGGCCAGGCTGAAATGCTAATTTGAGTGTGATGTCATGATTCTCAAAGTCAGTGGACCTTTCACTGTGTTCTCCAATTAATAGGTCTCTAACAGCTGCATATTCTTCAGATGTTTTGCATACATCATCCTACTCATCAGTGGCCTTGGCTAAGTGAGGAAAATATTCACCTGAAATTTCCTTTCGAAGAAAAAAAGCTTTCTTCAAAAGGCTTGGGTGTTTTGCCACATATAGACTTAGTTTTACCTTACAAAGAAATATTCCAGTCGTTTTGATTTGACATGATTATCGCACAGAAACGCTGCATTCCTACAGAAATTTTCTTTCGATAATTCACATTGCTGATTCTGTTCTTCGTAAAATTTAGCTATTCTCGCAGAGGCAAAATTTTGACTAACACTTGTCCCTGCAATAGCCAGTGCATTTTAGAATGACATGGCAAATCCACACTTAATACCTCATCCTTCACCTTTAGTATGTTAGGAAATGCATGACGCCGTATTGCATTTGCACAAATATAGTTAACGATACTGATAACTTGTTGCAAAGTGCCACTTAAAATATTAATAGCAGCTTTAGCACAGAGATTTTGATGATGCAAGATGCAACGAAAAGAGATGAGAGCATTTGGACCTATTAATACTTTTTGTATCTGTGCTATAAACCCTTCGTGTTTTCCTGTCACGGAAGGTGCACTGTCTGTACGTATATACTCAATAAATTTACCAAATTCAGTCCAAGTTCATAACATTCACCTTGAAACTAGTTGAAGATACGTATTCGTGCCACGTTGTGTTCACAAGAGTGCCCCCGCCAGTAACTCTTCGTAGCAAAGAAAATCTTCTGTAATGACCTGAAGTTTAAAAACCTGTGCCGAGTCAGTAGTATCAGTTGATTCAATAAAAGCGATTGAATAATGTGTATTTCCTTTTGAAGTATTGCATGAAGTTGAAGGCTAACTCATGCCACCAATCAGTTATGCTTTTCCTTGAAAGAGGCAGTTGCTTGTACTTTGAAACATTATTGGTGTCTAAGCATTCTGCAACTTTGACAACGCATGATTTCACGAATTCTACATCACTGAATGGCTTCCCTTTTTTTCCCTGAGTACATAAGCTACTTTGTAAGTGGCCTCAGTGGCATTATTTCCAGATCTTATTGCTGCTCGAAAGAATTGTCTTTGCTTCTGTTTTTCATCTTTTAATTTCTGCAATATGCCCCTTCATGCCTCTCCCTCTAATTTAAAATACTTGTGGTCCTTATGAGTGTCATAATGCTGATGAGTACTGAATTTCTTTAATGCAGATATTGTAGTATCACAAATCATCTTATCTTTAGCAGAAACAAGATAATATTGCAAGGCCCGATCCTTATTAAAAATCTGTTTTCTTCGGGAATGTAACTGATCCTGATCACTGACTCTTGGTCAACTTTTGTTAAGAAAAACCAAACCAGTTTAACAGTTTTTTGCAAGACAAGCTTGTGATGTATGCTTACTCTATAAGTGGAAATCAGGATTGTTTTAAAGATTTAAGGTTGGGTATTTTTGAACACTCATCTAAGATGTAACAGCAGAGTTGAGTAAAGTATAACTATTAAATAAGTTCCAGCTTTTCTCAAGTTAGTTATATATTGTAGGATGTACTTAAGCAGTAAGTGTATTTAGGTTAAAAGCAGTTGAATTTCATTAAATGTTGCTATTATACCACATGATACTGAGCATTGTTTGGATGCATGTTGAAAGACATGCTTTTTTGGTAAAACTCAATATAGGAGCTGTGTCTACAATTAAAGTGAAACATTTTGGCATGTTTGTTAATTCTAGTTTCATTTACTAACCTGTAAGGCACGTAAGTTGAAGCTCTTTTTTTTCTTAAGTTAATGGGGACATTTGAGATGCAATACCAATACTTTAGGATTTGGGTCTTGGTGTTCGCACGAAATTCTGAGGCCTTGATTGAAATCTTTCATTGTATTGTGATTTCCTTTTAGGTATATCGCGCTAAGTGAAACTTGTCAAATAAATCTTCCTTTTAAAAACTGAAGGAAAAAAAAATCTGTTTTCTTCCTTCAGCGTTCTCTTGGTCTTCTTTGGCATGATGGGCTGTTAACCAGACAGAATTAAAAAATGCTGTCTAGCTGTGCAACTACTCACAAATTCCACTTCAAACAGAAACGCAGTGCACCGCTGTCAAAAGCTTACTTGATTCCCATAAACTCTCTCCAACCAGTCTTGTGTCATGGGGGTGCCAGTCAGGCAGAAGTTGGAACTTGACCATGGGCATAGCAGCTGTTCACTTAGCCTTTAAGGCTCCCTAATGTTCTAATTGTGCCAGTCAATGCGGGAAGATTATTTTGTTGAAACTCATTTTACTCTTTGGTTTTTTAAATGCATTCATTTTGAAAATAAAATAAGAATATAAAAGATCAACAAAGATATGTTAACGAAAATAAAAAAGCATTTGTTCTGTAAAATTTGGATCCGGTCAAAAGGCCTCACTTAAGGACACAGGTGGCCACAGGTGGCCTTGAGGCTGCAGTTCCCCACCCTGGATTAACCCCACGTCAGCCCCTTCAGCTGTCCCTCCATGGGCTAGTCACTATTGGCTAGAAATATGGCCAGTTTTTACAGAGCAGAATGAAGAAATGTTCACAGGAAATATATGATGCTTATCTCTCAAGTCTCAATATCACTTCCACTGCAGAATTAGTAAATTAACCAATATTGGGGGCAATAAATCTGCTTCTTCTAAAGTAAGTAGGAATTTCAGTAGAAAGGAAATTTGTGCAACCTGAAAACAGATACCAACATGTCAGCTAGCTGTCTCTCGCTGCATAATGAATTATCCAGAAACACAGTAAATTAAAATAACAACTCTCTATTATCTCATAGTTTCTAAGGGTCAACAATCCAGGCACAGCTCAGCAGGGTGCCTCTCTCTCAGTGTCGCTCGCCTGGCTATAATTGTCCCATAGCCTGGCTGTTGACAAGTCTCGGGTCTTTGGTGTCCATTGGCTGGAAGCATCCGTTCTTTGCCACATGGGCCTCTCCATGGGGCTGATGGCAGCTTGTTTCCCCCAGAGCAAGAGCTGCAAGGAGGAGCTGGCAAAATGGAATTCACAGTGTTCTGTAACCTGATCTCAGAAGCGACAGCCCATCTTTTTTTTTTTTTTTCTTTCCTGTTCTATTCATGAGAAGCCAGTAAGCCTGGCCCACACTCAAAGGGAGAGATTCCATAAGGGTGGGAATGCTAACAGGCAGGGATTGTTGGGGGCCCATCTCACAGGCTCCCTGGAACACAACATAACTCCTCCTCTCCGTGTTAGATGACACTGAGCCCTGAGTCCCTTCCTGACGCCATGCTAAACAACTAATGGGATGGAGCTTACTTCCCCTATGGCAAACGACCCTAAGAAAAAGCAAAAGTTAACTTAGAGGCTTGCATCTGGAAGATAAGAGCATAAACTAAAACCGCTTATTTTGCAAAACTAACATCTTGCTCAGTAAGGCTCCTTTCAGACCTTTACCTCCCAGTGCCCGTCAATCCAGACCTACTACGTCATGGACTTGTCCAGCACAACCGGGTTCCTCTCCTGCAAGATTCTCCTTGAAGTATCCCAGCCGGTATGCTAAAAAATGTCCTCAGCTAATGTGTCATTTTCACGCAGTACTGAGACTTCCGTAAGGGGTGTTCTCCATTACTGCAGCAGGTTGAATAAACTTAGCTTTGTGTGACCAAAAGGTTTTTCTGAGAGCTCAACAGTTGACAATCTCCAGTGTAAAAAGGACTGTTTCAGTTTTCCTCTATCAATGAAATCTTGACCCACTGTCACTATAGAATGATACACTAGTTTAGTCAAACTGTCCCTGATATAAAAACAAAATAAAAAGATAAAGGAAGTTATAATTAACCTATTTAGGAGAATGAACTGTGTCTTGCTACGCATTCAGCTGTTATACTAAATCATCTTACTTAAAAGTATACATTTAATTAGATTTATAGACAGCAAAACATTTGAATTAATGCCTGCATTTTCTTCATATCATTCTGCTATTTCTTGTTTATTGGGGATAGTGTTTCTGCCACCGTTTTCCACCACGCCCATGAACAGGAAAGATGTAGAATAGCTAAACATTCTTTTTCCTTCACAGACAAAAACTTCCCCAGATCCATCACTCACAAGATAATATTCTCTCACATCTCAAAATGTTACCTTGGAGCTTCGACGTGTTTGAGCTCTTCCTTGACATATTTAGAATCCTTATTGACTTCTTTATTTTGTGGTGAAAAATAAAGCATCAAGCTCTCTTTTCTGTATCCAGCGTCAAAAGCAAACTGCACTGTGATTTGCAGCATTTATCTCTTGGGTGCTTAACGAAAATTAAAGGGTATTTTGTGGGGTGGGACTTTGTTGTCATTGTTCAATTATGAAAATTAATGGTGTTACTCATGTAAAAATTGTATTTTATACTTAGAATTTTAACATAACTGTGATATCCAAAATACAAAATAATCTGATTTACTTTGAATCTCTTCTTATTTTTTAGATTTTGTTTCAGAATATTCATCTTTACTTAGCAGCAGGTTTTCTTCCACCTAATCTCTATCCTCACTCCAAGCTGCAGCGTTCAGTGGTAATGATGGAGAAAATATTTTTAATATGTAAGAAAGTCATCCATACATGCACTATTTATCTTCTAATGATGATTAATGCTGCTAATCTGATGCTCAATTGAATTTATGAATTCTAAAATTTGGTTATTATTTAAAGAGCAACATAGGCCACCATTGTAAAACAGCACCCATACAATTAGCCATGGGAAATGGAGAAATGTTTATCTGTAGATGATTAAGCATTCAAAAGGGGAAAAAGTACATATTCCAAAGGTTTAATTTTTAAAATGTATGTAAGCAAATGGGAACCTGGTTATTGATCTTAAAGTGGGGACTTTTAATTAAATAAGCACATGAAAAAGAAGGGTTTAGAGATGTTATTGTTGTCTTCCTAAAATAATTTCCCTTTCATTTTAAGTCAAAACCATGTCCTTACAGCTCAAAATACAAACCTACTGAGACTCTGGGACCCAGCCAAACCTTTGAATTAAAAATCACTATATTTTTTCAAGTCCTAGGGTGTGCTAGTCCTTGCATTCTAATGAGTAATTAGTACCACTACCAAACCATTAATCACATGTATGGCTACTTTAATAAGTAATTTTTCTGTGAATATAGCTTAACGATTATGATTGAAAGTGCCTCTGCTTTATCAGCTTATTGATATTCTTGATGAATTAATTCAAACCCCATGTTTTCATGTATTCGGGGTTGGTTTCACAAAATAAATTATGTCATTTTTCATAAATGTTCTTACTCTCTGCAATGTTCAATGTTCCATCTGATCAAGCATTGCAACGTGAATTATTAAGATCCAGTAAAAAGTCTGATGTCAACATGTAATGAGATAAATTATTTTAAACATGTTAATCTTTGTTTTCACAGAAAAGGATCACATGTTGATTTAAAAATATGCTTCTAGGTAGTGCACTGCATAGATATCAAATGTCTACATTTGTAGAATTCCTCCAGCTTGAGAAATCCTTGCCCACCAGCTTTCAGTTATCCTGGCTCCCAGGTGAGGAATTTGACAACCAAAAGAACACAATCAGGTTCTAAGCTTCATTCCTTTCCAGAACTAAAGATCTAAAAGACAAAAACTCTTCTTCTCTCTATGAGCTAATATTTATCTGAACAACCACCACCACTACCCCCACAACAGGGAAAATTGGTTTTAGAAAGTGAGCGACTTTCCACTGAAATTTCTTTCCAGTGCCAACTTCCCAAAGCTATTTATCTGCCCAAATCATAATTCTGAATCTAAATCACTAATCTCGAATTAATATTTTTTATTTTTATAGTTGATAAATTAAAAGTATATATATTTATCATGTATGATATATTTTGAAATGTGTACAGACTGTGGAATGGCTCAATTGAGCTAATTAGCACACATGTTACCTCACATACTTATCATTCTCTGTAGGGAAAACACTTAAAATCTACTCTCTTAGTTATTTAAGAATACAATACATTGTTATTAATTACAGTTCCCATGTTGTACAATAGATCTCTCGAAATTATTCCTTCTGTCTCACTGAAATTTTGTGTCCTTTGACCAACATTCCCCCACCCCACCAATCCCCTGGAAACCACCATTCTACTCTTTGCTCCTATGAGTTCAACTGTTTAGATTCTATATAAAAGTGAGATCATGGGATATTTGCATTTCTGTGCCTGCCTTATTATCTCACTTAACATAATCCAGATTTACCCATGTTGTTGCAGATGACAGGATTTCCTTCTTTTTTTTAGGCTGAATGGTATTTCATGGTGTAAGTATACTACATTTTTCTTAATCCATCCATCTGTTGATGGACACTTAAGTTGATTCCATGTCTTGGCTATTGTGAATAGCGCTGCAATAAACGTGAGAGAACAGATGTCCCTTTGACATACTGATTTCATTTCCTTTGGATATATACTCAGTAGTGGGATTACTGGATCATCTGGTAGTTCTATTTTTAGTTCTTTAAAGAAACTCCATACTATTTTCCATATGAGCTGTACTAATCCATAAGTTTTTAATTCATTTTTAAGAATTCAAAGTTGTAAAACTTTAAGAAAAAAATTTAGGCAATTAAAACAGTGCATGAAATAAACAGTAAAATCCTACCTGGCACACCCTTTTCCCACTCCCACTCCACAGAGGTAGTGCCTGTTAGTTATTAAAGCTTTCAGGCATTTTTAATCCATTTTCAAATTTTGTGTGTGTGTGTGTGTATAGTGTATATATAGTGTGTACATAGAGTGTATATATAAACACACACACACACATACACATATATACATATACATATTCATTGCAGCAATTTTTAATACTAGCAAAAGATTGGGGGAAAATTTAACATCCTTTCCTAGGAGACTAGTCAACAGCGCTCTCATATAATAGAATTCTCTGAGGCTGTAAGAGACAAGGCAGGAAATCTTTATGGATGGCAAGGTCTCAAAGTTATCCTGTCAAATGAAAAAAGCAAGGACAAGAATATTTCGTATTATATGCATCCATTTTTATAAAAAATGTATATCTCTAAAAGAATTCAACAACAACAAGAACAACCACATCAAAACAAACAAACCAAAAACCTGATAACCTTTGAGAAAGAGAATCACGTGGTGGGGTAGAGGTGAGACGGGAATCTCATCACAGATAATCTTTTACACATTTTTAATTTAAATAAGTAAATAAAACATATAATAAAATTAACTTCTCAAATAAACAAATTTTAATTTAAAGAGTACTTTTTAATTTGTACTCATGACTTTGTTTTTATTGTGTTAAGACGTAACAATGTGTCATAAAGTTTTTAGCTTTCCATACTTAGGGGGGCTACTGAATTCTTTTCCAAAGCTGCATATTATTCCAACATAGATAAACCAACGTTTATTTTAACAGTCACCTATTAATATATTAAATCACTGGGTTGGGGACCAGTTGATAAATTTTTCTGGCCTAATTTAATTAAGCTCTATTTACTATTACCTTCTCCTTTGGCCTATTAGTGTGCAATAAATATAAAATAACAAAAATATTCAACCCTATTAACAATCAAACAAATGAAAATGAAAATAACAATAAGAAAAAAATTCATTACGTGCAAAGATGTGAATAACAGGGCACCATCTTATGTTGCTAGCAATTTATATAATGGTACAGTTTGAAGGTAAGTAATCTGATTGAAAACATTCAAATGCATATATTTTCTTCCACAAATTCCACATCTATGAGTTACTGTTAATTAAGCAATCGGACAAGTTAGCTAAAAATAAATGTGTAGCTTTTTATTACAGCATTTTTATGAAAGTAAAAAATTGGAAACAATCAAAATACCTAACAATAATAATCAGTGAATTTATGATAGCACATCCATACAATAAAATACTGTGAAGCCATTTAAAACAAAGCTGCAGAACACTATTTATTGAAATTGTTAAAAGAAAAATTCAGGTTACAAAACAGAATATAAATCATGATCTCATTTGGGGGAAACAATATATTTGCATTAAAAAATTCTGACAGAGTACGTATATACATTAAATAGCAATCATTGCCAAAAATTGGAAGCATGGGTAATCTTTTATTCCAATCCTAATATGTATTTTATAATTTTTTTTTGAAATTAACATACATAACTTGTATTATAAAGAAACAATACAAGGTTTCACAACTGTTCAGTAGTCTCTTAAACTCTGTCTGACATAGGATGTAACATATAAAGGGACAAAGGATAAGATTAATGGATTTAATCATCTCCTATATTTGCATCTAAACATCTAATAATATTTAAAACTTGCAATTACGTGTGCATATTGCGCCCTTGTTTGACAAACAGTGTTTAAAACTAAAGCCATCCTAGCACTCTAGGAGGCCAAAGCAGGAGGATCCCTTATAACTCAGGAGTTCAAGACCAGCCTGAGCAAGAGCAAGACACCATCTCTACAAAAAATGAAAAAATTACCTGGCTGTGGAGTTGCATGCCTGTAGTCCCAGATACTTGGGAGGCTGGGGCAGGAGGATGGCTTGAGCCCAGGAGTTTGAGGTTGCTGTGAGATATGATGATGCCACTGCACATGTAGCCAGGACAATAGAGCAAGACTCTGTCAAAAAAAAAAAAAAAAAAGCCAGACTTGAGTAGACAAAGACTGACTCCAACTCTAAGGATTAGATTCAATAGTCTTTACTATCCACCTTGATGTTGCTGCAGTCACCTTTTCCTTGAAAGACCCATTAACTGACCTTACAAAATTAGAAAATAACTCTCAGAACTTCATAATATTAGATATCCACAGCTAGTACTATGCTGACCACTCAAGTGAAAAGATGTTTGAATGAGTAAACTAAACTCATAAACATAAGAAGCATGTGCCAATCAATACATGAGTAGATTAATAAAACGTGGTACACACACACACACACACACACACACACACCATGGACTATTTCTCAGCCATAAAAAAAAAATGGTGACCTACCTCTTGCATTATCCTAGATGGAGTTGGAGCCCATTCATCTAAGTGAAGTATCACAAGAGTGGAAAAACAAACACCACGTGTACTCACCATTAAATGGGTACTAACGGATCAACACTAATTGCATATATTGAAAGTAACATTCACAGGATATTGGGCAGATGATGGGCAAATCCACACCTAAAGGATGTAGTGCATGTTGTCTGGGGGTGGGCACACTTGTAACTCTGACTGGGGTTGGTACAAAGGCAATTAATGTAACCAAAGCGTTTGCACTCCCGTGAAATAAAAAATAAATAAATAAAAAGAAGCAGCATGTGGGTAATACTGAATGAAGAGTTCTATATGTAAAGGTTGCTCTTTAAGTAGCCGATATGCCAGTTTTCACTGTAAATATTTTCTGATGTTCTATGAAGGCATTAAGAAACCTCCTGTACCCTGACCTCACCTCAGTCGAGCTCAGAGCAGAGCATTTATCACAGCATGTTTATTACTTGTTTACACACATTTCTCCTCATGGACTAGATGTGGAGTTTGTGAATAGACCTTATGACTTGGTTTTGTGCTAAATATTGTGCAAAGGCTTCGGTTTTGCTGTCTAGTTATTCTGTTTTTATGGGGAGATTTAGAGAGATCGACAAACCATGCTCTCCAGCTGCAATCTTCCATTCACAACACACTTTTAAGTGGAAAAAGTAACTTG
Source organism: Mirza zaza (assembly GCA_008750895.1). Lineage (NCBI taxonomy): Eukaryota > Metazoa > Chordata > Mammalia > Primates > Cheirogaleidae > Mirza > Mirza zaza. The sequence continues at coordinate 70,724 of VSMD01003713.1, forward strand.
CAAACAGTATGGATGATGGGATCGGTAGGATACAAATTTCTTTATATACAAGTACCTCTTGCTATCCAAAGCTTCTCAGTTATTGAGAGTTTGCACAGCAAGTCCCATGACAAAGGATTCTATGTTATCCAAAATCTAGTTGGCTCCTGATTTCAGACAGTTAGTAGCAGAAGTTTGGATAGTGAAGAAATGACCAGAAAATGTATCAAATCTGTTCATCTCCTGGGTTCAAATAGGGAAATTCTAAATGTAATTAGGTATTGGATGTTATTTCTTAATCATAAACGCTCAAGATGAAGTTTCAGGATGTCAGGTAATTACAACTTGCTTCTCTATTCCCTTCCGTATTCTAGAAATTTTCTAAATCAAATTTGAGTGTTTCATTTTGTTTTAAGAAAAGATTTTAAGTAGTGACGTCAACACGTTTTTCAAGAAATAAAGATCTAAAGCAGTACCAAGGTGAATTGTCTGATTGACCATTGGATTGTTGCTCATTCAACATAAGAGCATCAAACCGTGAGAAGTACCTTCTTGATCAAAATAAGCTTTGCAATCATCTGAATAAGAAAGAAATATTCTAAGAAATGTGTTTTCTAACTGCCCCCAAACCATTCCACACAATGCTAAGTAATATGCATTGTCCTCTTTACTTGCTTTATTAAACCAATAAATTTTTTAAGGAAAAAAATCTGTAATAAAATAGGAAGTAAGATTGTTTTTTCTCATAACAACTATGTTTTTTAATCAGGTCACTGTGAATTCAATAAAAGCAATCCAGTTTTGCTCTGTCTGCCTCGTTGAGATCAATTCCTCAACTGCAAGAACAATAAATGAAGCAAATTTAAATGTCTGACTTCAAATCAATATAATTTATTCCAGAATCCACTTCCCATTTTCTTGAAATGACGTACCTAAGGCTTCTGGAGACTCTCTGAGCATCTATCGATGTGGGTGTAAAAATAAAATTTTATCCTAAATAAAGCAATGTAAGTACAGTAGTGGCACCAAAAAAAACTAAGCATTTATTAAGAGTCTCAGGTGTCCAGGGTATTATGACAAGCAGCGGAAATGCAAATGTCTGAGATATGAATGTACAAGGTATGAATCCTATGTTCCAATACCTGACACTCATATATGGATCAGATGGGGTGTTTGCACAAAACTACATCACTTAGGGCTTGGGTCAGATCCTTACAATAACAACCCCCAGTAGATCCTGTCTGCTGGGCCCATACTCCATTGCCACTACTCTTACCAAGAGGACAAATGTATTTCTCTACTTGCTCGAATGTGGGCTGGCCTTAAGACTTCCTTTAACCCAAGGTGACTTTGTGCATATCCCAAAGCCAGCAACTTCTGCTCTCACCCTGAGATCGCAGTGCCCAAAGAAGCCCAGCATGGAAGGATACCTGGAGAGAGAGGCCAGGTATCCCACCTGGCCCAGCCAAGGCCACCCAGGACAAAAAGCAAAAGAACTGCCCGACCACTCAGGGAATCCAGACAAAGAATAAGTGGCTCTTGTTTGGGGCTACTTAGTTCGGGGTGGTTTGTTATGCGGCAATAGGTAAAGCACTCTTCTGTCCTCTGTCACCCAGCAACTATTTGTTCAGTGCCAACTCTGTGCCCATCGCTTGGCACTGGGAAAACAGAGGAAAACAGAGGTGGCAAGGTTTCCTTCTTCCATAAAGTTTACACTCTCTCATTCCGTAGTCCCAGCTACTCGGGAGGCTGAGGCAGGAGGATCGCTTGAGCCCAGGAGTTCGAGGCTGCCGTGAGCTATGATGGTGCCACTGCACTCCAGCCTGGGCAACACAGCAAGACCCTATCTCTAAAAAAAAAATTCTAAATAGAAAAACAATACAAGCAATAAACTCTCCACATATACACACATGCCCCAGTAAGGCCGACTGCTGTAACGGCCGTTTTTGTCCATCAATTTAAAAATAAAATCTACAGCATGATGAGCTTTGCAAGGATTCCATGGAGCCACATTTGATGAGCAAAATTTCACTGTTGGGAGTGATCTGTCTTCAAAGTAGCTAATTTTTACCCCAGGAATCCCTGACTCTGCCGGGAAATAGAATTTGAATTTGGGCCCCCTGGTTGGGAGCTTGGAAAGCAGGAATTGTGAGGCCAGCCCCACAGTTGAAGAAGCTGTCCCCGGTCAGAAACTCAGAGGGAAAACTTCAGCAAGCCTTTTCCCTGCTGCGCACACCAGGCAGTGGCAACAGCCGGGTTGATTTTACAGCTAATAAGGCATTAAACCGAATCTCTTAAGCTTTTCATATCGAAGATAATTGTAAATTGAATCTGCTGAAACAATAACTTAAAGAGGCAAAACTAGAATGTGATCCGAGCAAATCAAATGATGATGTGGAATTTATAGAACCACTGAAACAAGTGTCTCCAAGTACTTTATCGACCCGTCAGAGCCAGCCACTGTCAACCGGAGCTTTGTGTGGCAGGTGGAATTATCACACATTGATTACTCATCATGGAGTTAGGCTGGAAGGTTCTGGCTGCAGGTGGGCTGGTCATTTACACCGCAGCACTGTCCCTCTCAGTGAAGACAAGATTACCTTGGGAGGCGTGGAGAGAGACAGCACCCCACCTAGGCCGAGAGGCTGGAGCGGCTCCATTTTCAGTAGGAAAAGGGGACGAAAGGTGACCGAGAACTCTAAAGTTAGCTCTTAAAAATGCATTTACAGGCCCGGGCGTTGGTCGCTCACGCCTGTCATCCTAGCACTCTGGGAGGCCGAGGCTGGCGGATCGCTCAAGGTCAGGAGTTCGAGACCAGCCTGAGCAAGAGCGAGACCCCCCCCCCCTCCCGTCTCTACTCAAAGTAGAAAGAAATTAATTGGCCAACTAAAAATATATAGAAAAAAAAAAAAAAAAAAAACTAGCCGGGCATGGTGGCGCATGCCTGTAGTCCCAGCTACTTTGGGAGGCTGAGGCAGGAGGATTGCTTGAGCCCAGGAGTTTGAGGTTGCTGTGAGCTAGGCTGACGCCATGGCACTCTAGCCTGGGTGACAAAGTGAGACTCTGTCTCAAAAAAAAAAAAAAAAAAAAAAAAGAGAAAAATGCATTAATTGCATTTGTTCGATAGGGCTGTTGTAACAAAGTACCACAGACTGGCTGGGTTCAAAAACAGAAATTTATTTTTCCGTAGTCCTGGAGGTTGCACGTCCAAGATCAAGGTATCCGCAGGGTTGCTTCCTTCTGGGGGCTGTGAGAGAGGAATCTCTTCCATCCCTCTCTCCGAGCACCTGGCGGTGTGCTGCTATCTTTGCCATCCCTCGGGCTGGTGAAGCATCACCCCAAACTCCATCGTCATGTTCACACGTGTTCACCCTGTGTGTGGCTCCGTGTCCAAATCCCCTTTTTATAAGGACACGAGTCGACGAGAACCCCTCCTGATAACCTCCTTTTAACTCGATGACCTCTACAAGGGTCCCATCTCCAAATCGGGTCACATTCTGAGGTGCTGGGGGTTAGGACTCCAACACATGAATCTCGGAGGGACACGATTCAACCCAGAACGGTAACATGCCAAACCTGCAGGGAATCTCTTAGCAATTCTCAGTCTCGGCTGTGCCTCTCACAATACCCTGGGGAGTTTAAGGAGTGGCTGTGTCTGGGTCCCACTGTCACTGATTTTGACTTAATTGGTCCGGGTTAGGGCTCAGGCATGGGCATTTTTAAGAGGCATCTCAGGCGGTTCTGCGAATCACTCATTAAATGCCTCGTTCACTGGAATGCTTAATAATAGGGTCAGGCCAGGCGTGGTGATTCACGCCTGTAATCCCAGCACTTTGGGAACCAAGGAGGGAGGATGGCTTGAGGCCAGGAGTTTGAGACCAGCCTGGGCAACATAGCGAGACTGCGTCTCTACAAAAAAATTAAAAATTTACTCAGGGATGGTGACATGTGCCTGTAGTCCCACCTACTCTGGAGGCTGAGGCAGGAGGATCACTTGAGCCCAGGAGTTGGAGGCTGCAGTGAGCTATGATTGTGCCACTGCACTCAGCCTGGGTGACGGAGTGAAACCCTATTTCTAAAAAAAAAAAAAAAAAAGTACTATTATTCAGAGAGGAAACTGTAAAATATATCAATTATTTTAAGTATCATGAGGGCAGAGACTGTATCTACATTGATCACCAATATATTCCTGGAACTTAACATATTGTCTGGCCTGAGGTAGCAGCCCCATAAATATTGATAAAAGAACAAAAGAATGCATATGTGAACTAAATTCAAGTCAACACATATTCATTGCGTGTATACCACATGCTATCACATTACATTAAGCACTGCAGAAATGCAAATAATTTTTAGTAAATGAGTGAATATATGGAAGAATGAATGAGATCATATTCAAAATTCCCTTCTGGTCCACTGATACATCTAATGAGGGGTGACAATATAGGATTTAGCATTTTCAATAAGCTGGAACAAATACACCGTAGTGAAATTATTTTTAAGTCAACTAAACAGCTTGACTTTTACCTAGAAGTTTTGATTGTTTTTAAATTGTAATGACTCTTATACAACTAAGACCTTAGCACTATCCTTTTTTATTTTTTTATTTTTTTTTACTTTTTTTTTTTGAGACAGAGTCTCACTTTATTGCCCAGGCTAGAGTGAGTGCCGTGGCCTCAGCCTAGCTCACAGCAACCTCAAACTCCTGGGCTCAAGCAATCCTGCTGCCTCAGCCTCCCAAGTAGCTGGGACTACAGGCATGCGCCACCATGCCCGGCTAATTTTTTCTATATATATTTTAGTTGGCCAATTAATTTCTTTCTATTTATAGTAGAGATGGGGTCTCGCTCTTGCTCAGGCTGGTCTCGAACTCCTGAGCTCAAACGATCCGCCCACCTCGGCCTCCCAGAGAGCTAGGAT